>OZ012738.1:13074198-13304645 GCA_963859935.3 Lathyrus sativus | reverse complement strand
CCAGAAGCAGATTGTTCTTCAAGAGTTATCCTCACAAAGATTCCGTGAACCCAGGCAAATAATAGGGTCGAAATACTTTGTTCAGATAGTGTACGAAGACGATTCCTCGAAGATATCCAATATTATCATACCAAATTTTTTAACACTCAGTCCCTTCATATCTCTAGAGCTTTAGAGGCTTCTCCAATGACCTCAGGTTTTGATTGTCTAAGACGCGAGCGGACATGGGATTTAACTTATTCTTTGTTCCTTTCTCTCTTCCTAGGAAAGAGAACTTCAGGAGGAGTGTGGCTACCCTTTCCTTCTTCAGGATCAGGGGAAGATGTATGACGCATGCGTTGTCGAACGCTTGTAGATTTTTTGACCTCTTCTACATCCCTTCTTGACTATGGAGCTATGGTTTTATTCGAAGCCGCCTTTTGACTAGTGTTGTTATTCATATTAGAGTCATTTAGACTTTCTTCAATCTAAGTTAGTTTCTCTGCCAAGGCCTGAGAGTTTTGTTGTTGTGAACCATCTTGTACATGTTGTTCAAGATTTCATTGGCTCCTTGGAGGTCTAGATTAGCCTGAGAGTTTTATATCATATATTATACTACAATACAATGTGAATATTGTGAATAAAAAAAAAATTGAACTTGAATATTTAACTTTAGTGATTACCCATATATATATATATATATATATATATATATATATATATATATATATATATATATATATATATATATATATATATATATATATATATATATATATATATATATATATATATATTATATATATATATATATATATATATATATATATATAATATATATATATATATATATATATATATATATATATATATATATATATATATATATATATATATATATATATATATATATATATATATATATATATATATATATAATTTATTTGTCATTGATTTATATTCATTTAAATTTGTGGCTTAGTAACGAAGAAAAACGAAATTTGGTGATGGAGAAGAAACAAATTGAATATATTTACATCTAATAAATCATAATTAAATGTTAAATGGTAAATATAAATAAATTTGAGCTTTATGATATTTTTTAATTAATACGTATATTTTATGAAATATATGTCATGGATTATAGTCTTTCAACTTGGTTTTTTAGTGTGTTAAAAACTAAAATTTTGTGATGGAGAAGAAAAATAAAATATAATTTTTTTTTACATCTATTATAGTCTATTGTGCTTGTATCTTAGAGATAAAATAACCTAAAACTTTGTGATGGTGAAGAAATATATTGAACATTTTTAGATGCAATATATCATAAGGTAATGTGAATACGATGAGTATGAATAATATTGAGCTTGTTTATTTAAGTTTAAATATTATGATTAAGTATAAATTATGGGTCATTTATTTACAGTACTTATATTACAAATATTATACTACAATACAATGTGAATATTGTGAATACAATGAAAATTGAACTTGAATATTTAACTTTAGTGATTATATATATATATATATATATATATATATTATATATATATATATATATATATATATATATATATATATATATATATATATATATATATATATATATATATATATATATATATATATATATATATATATATATATATATATATATATATATATATATATATATATATATATATATATATATATATTATATATATATATATATATATATATATATATATATATATATATATATATATATATATATATAATTTATTTGTCATTGATTTATAGTCTTTTAAATTTGTGGCTTAGTAACAAAGAAAAACGAAATTTGGTGATGGAAAAGAAACATATTGAATATATTTATATCTAATAAACCATAATTAAATGTTAAATGGTAAATATAAATAAATTTGAGCTTTATAATATTTTTTAATTATTATCTATATTTTATGAAATATATGTCATGGACTATAGTCTTTCAACTTGGTTTCTTAGTGTGTTAAAACCTAAAATTTTGTGATGGAGAAGAAAAATAAAATATAATTGTTTTTTTACATCTATTATAGTCTATTGTGCTTGTTTCTTAGAGATAAAATAACCTAAAACTTTGTGATGGTGAAGAAAAATATTGAATATTTTTAGATGCAATATACCATAAGGTAATGTGAATACGATGAGTATAAATAATATTGAGCTTGTATATTTAAGTTTAACAATTACGCATATGTATTAATTATGGAGAAGAAATTTTGAACAGTTGTGCCTTTTCATTTTCTGTTATTAATCTCCTATATAAGGAGTCATTTGACCTCAGTTTTAAGATATAGAATAACGAAAATCATACTTTCTATCTAAATTCCTGATCTGTTCTCTATTGCCAGAAGCAGATTGTTCTTCAAGAATCATCCCCACAAAGATTTCGTGAACTCATGCAAATCATAGGGTCGAAATACTTTGTTCAGAAAGTGTACAAACACGATTCCTCGAAGATATCCAAGATTATCATACCAAATTTTCTAACACTCAGTCCCTTCATATCTCTAGAGCTTTAGAGGCTTCTCCAATGACCTCAGGTTTTGATTGTCTAAGACGCGAGCGGACAAGGGATTTAACTTATTCTTTGTTCCTTTCTCTCATCCTAGGGAGGAGAACTTCAGGAGGAGTGTGGCTACCCTTTCCTTCTTCAGGATCAGGGGAAGATGTATGACGCATGCGTTGTCGAACGCTTGTAGATTTTTGGACCTCTTCTACATCCCTTCTTGACTATTGAGCTATGGTTTTATTCGAAGCCGCCTTTTGACTATTGTTGTTATTCATATTAGAGTCATATAGACTTTCTTCAATCTAAGTTAGTTTCTCTGCCAAGGCCTGAGAGTTTTGTTGTTGAACCATCTTGTACATGTTGTTCAAGATTTCATTGGCTCCTTGCAGGTCTAGATTAGCCTGCAAGAGTTGAAACCCTTGGAGTCCTTCATGTTTGGATACGAGAGGTAGTAGCATATGCCTGGTTCGTCTGAGTGGAATTGGAGAGTAGATAAGAGGAATGGAGGAAATTAAGATGTTACTTGATATACTTTATGTTGAACGGAAACTTGCAGTGGTTAGTGGGCTGACCTGCAAAATTAGCGTTCCAACACTCAAGGCAAAAAGATAATGAAAAATGAAAATTGAGTGAAAAGGATTTGAATACTTAATGAGTGGCCGATTTTTCTCTTTAAATAAGGGAGATGGTTGGTAGTTGCATGTCTGTGGAATGTGGTCAACCATTAGATTGATTTGAGATATTGATATGATATCTTCGTGATGGTTACTTTTTGATGCGGAGGAAAAAGAGTTTACCTATTCTTCATGTGATAACTTCTTACTTTGCTACTCTTCATCCGATAACTTCTTACTTTTCACGTTTCAACAAAAGAAATAAAGTTATGTTTTTCTCACCCAAATCAAAACTTGAAATAATAATAATAATAATAATAATAATAATAATAATAATAATAATAATAATAATAATAATAATAATAATAATAATAATAATAAAAAATCTTAACTTACCTGTTTCACCTATATTGCATTTCAATAACTCATCTCATAAATTAAATTTTCTATTGGTCATTAATTGTAGGCAACAATCAATATTATATGCATTTGGAGGTACAATGTCAGTTTTCACATATGCAACATGCATTATGGGAGGTTCATCGATGACATCCATATTTAAAACAATCAATACCCGTTTAATTTTAAAATAGAGTTACTTATGAAAACACTCCATTTGAATTATAGAATTTGAAAGTGCCATAATAGGGGTTTGTCATTTGTTGAGATTGTACAATCTGAACTCACATCATATGCATTTTTGAATTCTACGTATGAAGTAAACCAAAACAAATTCAGCTACATAAGTGGAACGAATAATCTATAAAGTACAATACACAAGGTTTAAAAGTCTAATTACTTTTGTATTCAGACAAAAATAATATGTCAGAAGTTCATTGATGATCATTTAAAATATAAATTGTACTTTTAGTAGGTTTTAGTAGGATTTGAAAAGAATGAGAGAAAATGGTGAGCATGTGCCATACACAATCATTCTCATTTTCTACTTAATTGATGATAGTGTTTGCAAGCCTATGTCCACACAATGGTTCTATCCTATCTCTTTATTAAAAAAGTCTCAACCAAATTAATACACAAAAAAAATTGAATGTGAATACCAAAAGCATGTAGCAGACAGATTCATTCCCATTTGCTTCTTAATTGATGAAAGTGTTTGAAAGCATAGGTCAAGACTATGCTCCCATCCAATCTCTTTAACACAAAAGTCTCAACCAACACATAACATCCAAATTTGTTCCATCTATTATTAGTCCCTTCAAATTCTTCCACTTTCTTAACTCTAAATTCCTTTTCTTTACCACCAAGCCACCCAACCCTTTCTTGCTCCCACTTCATTCTCTCAACTATTGCCATACTCAATCCCACACTATTCTTTTCTCCAACATTATTCATACTATTAAACCAAACAAAACTTTCAGCTACATCCATCTTATTCTTATCCATCATAGCTTCCCATCCAGCAATCACAACCACTTCCTTTTGAACAACAGCATCAACACTCACAGTGTTTCCTATCTCATCATCATTATTATCACTTGAAAACACTTGTTCCCATTTTTGCTCTAGTGTCATCTCATAAAACATTGATTTCCTCATTTCTTCTTTCAATGTTCTATGAGTTCCTTCCTTGATAAACATGAAGGGGACAATACCATTTTCCCACAACAACACTTTCTGAAAATCTGTTTGTTATAGAGAATTTGAATTCTGGTTTGCTTGATCGGAGGGAATCATTTGCACCTAATGCTTCTCCAAGACTTGAATCACTTGATGTTGAAGCACTCACTTTCCACCTTCTACTTAAAAACCTTGGAGGGTATCCATCTTGAGCAACAGATTTAGCTGAAAAACCACTCCTTAATGTAACTTTGCTTCTACGAGGATAGATCTCAAACTCTTGATATGTGTCACTGATATCTAGAGGATGTAGTGGTTCTTCAGAAACACAATTGTAGAAACATAATGTGTCCACATCTTCTTCCTTGGAGTTAATGTATGCTTCCCTGTAGAAGAAAGAAAGTTTACATCAGAGCCGGCTTTGATGCCAAAATTTAACTCGTCTAAACCGTGGTAAAAAGGGCCTGATAAAATATTTGTGACAATTAAACTAACATAATAGGGTCTCTATTTGATTGATAACACTTAAACCGTACTTAATCTACACAGGACCTCTGAAAACTTAAATAAATACTTAATTGCTTTAAAGAATGTTAAGAAATTTTCCTTTTTCACAGAAGAAAGACTAACCCTCTTTTCTTGCCATGAAGATGCACCACATAGTATTTATTGGAAGACAGTGGCTGATTAAGAACAGGAATGAATGCAACATGATGGTAACGAGTAGTTCTATTGAGTGAAAGGCCTGATCTATAGAACAACTCAAGGTTCATGTTTTGAGGGAAAGGTAACCCCTTAACTTGATGGTACTTTCCCAAGCCAAGACAAGAGGTTGATTCCATATCAGTATCTTGAATTACCAGAATACCAGAATTAGGACCTTCTGGTGGAGGCAATGAGAGAGCCTCTTCAGAGTTTTTGTACAAAGAAAGAGGCCTAGTCACATACATGTTCTAAAATTCTTTTTTCTATCTTTATATCAAAGAATAACTTGTTTAATGTTGATCTTAATGGATGTATCAGAATATGCAGATTTATATATATAGGAGATGAAGTTTTATTTTGACATAGTCTTTGTCAGTTAGTCATTAATAATTTAACAAAAACGTGTATAAATATTAAAGTTTGACTGAATTTAGTTAAGAAAAATAAAAATTTGCAATGACCAAGTACAGTAGTAGTACTAATCTGTGGATTTCCAAATATGGTCCCCACATCACAATGAAAGAGTCTATTTTGGTTAGCATTGTTGGTTAGATATTTCAACCAAAAGGAGGAGAGAGATTGATTTTGGGATTAGTGTAGGATGCTGAGTTGTCATGTTGAAGAGATTGGACCAAGTATGCTAAGAAGAAACAAAATATATTGGGATGTTTTGTAGATGGGGTTCAAGTAGTTCAACATTTTAAACTTTAACAAATCATTTTATGGTTGTTGTCCAAAATAGTCCACTTTTCTAATGATGCTTCTTGTGGAAAACTCTACACACATGTGTTGTTTCTTCCTCCATAAACTCTAATTATTTTTATTAGTAAAAGTTACAGTTCAAACATGGAAGAGTCAAAAGAGAATACCCTATCTCAGTTTCCTGGCACTTTCTTTCATATAGGTGATAGCAACAAGTAAAGCTTCAATTTTGACAAGGGACTTTCCAAGAAATGTGAAGTTCTCTACTTTTAAATGTGATAATAAGTTTTTACCTCCAATTTTCTTTTTGTGAGTTGCATTATATTTCATCTTTAAGGGATTTCTAGAAAATATTTATGCCCATAATGTTTTCATATCGAGATCATTATCAATTTTTCTGTCAAATGACGTGAGTATTTACCTAGAGAATTTGTTCAATCAAACAATTTATTTCCTGATTTAATATGTGTGTACTTGTGTTGTGCAGATTAACTTACATCTACTGACTGACCTTTAATGTTTCATTGCTTCCAAAGATAAAACACTTGCATGTAGAATCGCTTCCACTAAAATAAATTGTGCTTTTAAACATGGTCAACATATTACTATTTTGCAACCAAAATATGTTTTTTCATTGTGTTAAGAGCAATCTTCCTTGAGTTATAGGACAAGGTAACCTCCTGAATTCTATAATAATTAGTGAAATATTTTCTGCCTTATTTCTCATTCTACTGCTCTTTAAATAGCAGCTTAATTACAGAAAAGATAGATTCTCACAATCAATCCAACGGATATTCTAAATTGTAAGGATTGATAGTGGGTGTTGCATAGATTTGCTACTAACGGTAATGACAGAAGATATTTGGTGAGTTGTAATTCTTCTAGAATCCTAGGATAGTACAGTTGTTAAAACTAATTTATTCATAATTGCTGAGATATTTGGGCCTTGTCTTGATTCTTGTAGGTCTTCCTCCTATGTTGGGCTGGGCTGCAATGTTGGAATCTTCTACTTGTCCTGCACTGCTGTTGTTGTTAGTAATATGGGTGTTAACATTACCGCTGCCTGGGAAAATCACCTTGTCCTCAAGGTGATAAGTATCAGAAATGTGGGACCAAGTTTCCCAGCTAGTGTCTTCCGGATTAAGACCTTGCCATTGGATCAGAACCATAGGAGTGGGGGGGGTCTGTTGAGGTATCCATTTTCGTGTCCAGTATGGATAGAGGTGTTATGATGGGATGATTGTTGTGGGATGTAGGTGGTAAAGCAGGGGAAGAGGAAGTGATTGGACCATGATGAGGTTTGAGAAGAGAACAGTGGAATACAGGGTGTATTTTAGAGGATTCTGGCAGTGCTAGGCGATAGGCAACGGGTCCGATTTGTTCTGTAATTTTGAAAGGGCCATAGTATCGTTGAGATAGCTTGGTGTATGAGGAAGTGTGAACAGATTTTTGACGGTAAGGGCGGAGTTTGACGTAGACCCAGGAGTCCACTTTGAAGGATACATTGCGTCGTTTAGTGTCTGCATAAAGTTTCATTCGTGTTTGGGCTTTGGCAAGGGTATTTTGTAGTTTGGTGATGAGTAATTGTCTGGATGTGAGGAGTGAATCTACTGCCTCGACTGTAGAAGATCCTAATAGATAGTGAGGAATGTTGGGGGGAGGTTTCCCCAAAAGTGATCTCAAAAGGTGAGTATCCAGTGGATGAGTGAAGGGAGGTGTTATATGACCATTCAGCAAGGGCGAGGTATGTATACCAATGGTTGGGCTGTTTGTGCACGAATGCTCTAAGGTATTGTTCCAGGACTCTGTTGAAAACTTCTGTCTGCCCATCGGTTTCGGGGTGGTACGCAGTACTCATTCGAAGTGTTGTACCACAGAGTTTGAAGAGTTCCCGCCAGAAGCGACTAATGAAAACAGGGTCGCGGTCTGAGACTAAACTCTTAGGAAAACCATGATGTTTACACACGATATCCATGAATAGAGTGGCAACTTTGAAAGCCGTGAAGTGAGTGGGTAGGACGCCTAAGTGGACACCTTTTGAAAATCTATCCACCACGACAAGTATGACTGAGAAACCGTGTGAGTTGGGTAATCCGGTGATGAAATCTAAGGATAAGTCTTCCCAAATGGCAGAAGGAATGGTGAGTGGTTGAAGGAGACCGGTTGGTTTCTTGGTGATGTGTTTGATTTGTTGACAGGTGGGACAGTTGGTGACGAAGGTTTGCACGCTGTTTTTAAGGCCTTCCCAGAAGAAATTGGATTTGAGGCGTGCAAGGGTTTTGGTGATGCCCATGTGTCCTCCTAAAGGAGTAGAATGAAACTCTTCTAATAGTTGTGTGCAGAAGGGACTGTCTCGGTCCAGCCAGATACGGTTTTTGTATAGGATAAGACCTTGGTGTATGGTGTGGTTTGGGTGGGATGATGGGTTGTTTTGTATCTCGTGAAGTAGTTTGTGGAAGGTTGGACTAGTTTGAAGTGATTTGCGAAGATGGTTGAGAAAGAGGAAGTGGGGAATAGAGAAAGAGAGATGCGTACCTGGGCCTTCTGGAGCTCGTGATAGTGCGTCGGCGACTATGTTACTCTTTCCAGATTTGTATTGGATTGAATAATCATAGCCGAGAAGTTTGGCGAGGTATTTGTGTTGTTCAGGAGTTTGAATAACTTGAGAAAGAAGTTCTTTGAGGCTCTTATGATTAGTAAAGATGGTGAATTGATGTCCCAATAGGTATTGTCTCCACTTTTTAACTGCGGCAGTAATGGCGTGAAGTTCCCTAACATATGTGGAGGATCGTTGTAATTTATTACAGAAAGGCTGACTGAAGAAGGCAATGGGGTTTTGTATGAGAACAGCACCCATAGCACTTCCTGAAGCGTCGGTCTCGATATCAAAAGGAATGGAAAAATTTGGTAAAGCTAGAGTGGGGGTTTGTGTCATGGCAAGTTTGAGGTTATCAAAAGATGTTTGGGCTTCTGGTGACCAGATGAAGGCGTCCTTGCGAAGTAAGGTTGTGAGAGGTGCGGCTATAGATGTGTAACCCTTAACAAATTTTCTGTAAAAACCAGTTAGACCAAGGAAACCTCGTAGGGCTTTGATGGATTTGGGTTGAGGCCATTCAAGCATAGCTTGGATCTTCGAAGGTTCGGGTTGGACGCCATTCTCAGAGATGATGTGTCCAAGGTAAACAAGTTGACGCTGAGCAAAGGAGCATTTGGATTGCTTGAGGAAAAATTTGCCTTCGAGTAATTTAGCGAAGACTTGCTCTAGGTGTATGAGGTGAAGTTCGAGGGAAATGCTATAGACGAGTATATCATTGAAGAAAACTGCGACAAACTTGCGAAGGAAAGGTTGCAGAAGCTCATTCATAGCTGCTTGGAATGTGGATGGGGCGTTGCAAAGCCCAAAAGGCATTACGCGGTATTCGTAATGGCCTTGGTGTGTTCGAAAGGCAGTTTTGTCGATGTCTGATTCGTGCATTCTAATTTGGTAAAACCCTTGGCGTAAATCCAGTTTAGAGAACCATGAAGCACCACCAAGTTCATCGAGCAATTCGTCTATGGTGGGCATCGGAAAACGGTCACGGATAGTGATGGCGTTAAAGGCCATGTAGTCCACACAGAAGCGCCATGTTCCGTCTTTTTTCTTAACAAGTAGAACAGGGGAGGAGAAGGGGTTGCGGCTGGGTTGTATGAGTTGGTGATGGAGCATATCTTTGACCTGTTGTTCAATTTCATTTTTTTGTGAGAAAGGGTAGCGGTAAGGTTTAACGGAGACGGGTGAAGAAGAAGGATGTAAGGTAATACGGTGGTCTGTGTTTCGTGAAGGTGGTAAGGTAGGAGTATGGTTGAAGATGGGTGAGTGTTTCATGATTAGTTCATTGATGGGTGTAATATGGTGGGTATTAGGCTCTGGGTCGGGTTGTAGGATTTGGATGTGGAAAAATTCAGAGGCTGAATTAGTTTGAACACGTCGTTTGAGTTGGTGGGCTGAGATGGATAGTGGGCCTGGATTGGCATCAGCTTTCAAGAGGATGTTGGTGTTGTTGTAAGTAAATGAGAGGGTAAGGGAGGTGTAGTCCATAAGGACTAGGCCCAGAGATTTGAGCCATGGGGCCCCAAGGATAATGTCTTCCCCACTGAGAGGTAGAACGTAGAAATCAACAATGAAGGGGTGGGATTGAAGCAATAGTGACACGTCGTTGCACAGCTGTTGGCATTCCAAGAGTTGACTGTTACCCACCATGACTTTCAGTGTGTTCACAGGGGATGATGGTAAATTAAGAAATTTGGCTATTCTACTCTGTATAAAGTTGTGGGTACTACCTCCATCGATGAGTACGGTAACGACCTGATTAGCAATTTGTCCTAGTATACAAATGGTGGCGGTGGCGGCGGAACCAGAAAGGGAGTGGAAGCTGATTTGGCCATCGAGATTGTCAACGGTTGTTAATGAGTTGTCTGGGTCATTGGTTATGGTAATGGGTGGCTCGGTTGTTTTTGGGGAGGAATCTGGATCGGGGGGTCGTCAGAGACAAGTAAGAAGAAACGGCCTTTACATTTGTGGCCTGGAATAAATGTTTCCTCGCAATTGTAACAAAGTCCCTTTTCTCGCCGGTTCGTCATTTCTTCTGGTGATAGTTTTTTTGAATTGGAGGCGTGGTTGTGTGGGAACAGGGTTAGAGGTGGTGGAAAGTGTAGTTGTGGACGAGTTGTTTGGTGGGTATGAAGTTTTGTGTTTAAAACCGCGGCGGCGTTCATCTATCTTGTCTTCCTAGATTTTTGCTAATGCGGTGGCTTGGAAAGATTATTAGGTTGAAGGGCTTGAACCTTGTAACACCCCACTTCCCCAATTTAAATAAAATATAAATATTATAATAAGAATAATCAGAGTTTTACCAAAAAGTGGGATTATCACATCTCCAAATTTCATAAAATTACTTTATTAATTAATCTCAAAAATAATACAGCGGAAAACATTGTTTCATCATTCTCGGCCATCCGCCAGATTTAATAAAATATTTATTATTATAATTCACTAAAAATATGATACGTCACAGGATTACAACAAGTTTGACATAAAACAATTAAAACACCCATATCCCATGTTACGTATCAGAGCATCCTACGACTCGACTTGCACACCGCTATCCAAGCTATCTATGTACCTGGATTATCTGTACTTCCGAGGAAGCACAGACCACAACAACAGCAAAGGGGTGAGAAAGCATGATCAGAGATATATTGGTAATGTAATACATGTAAACAAGGTAGTAAAACACACCAACACACCAATATTCACCCAACAATACCATATAACGAACCTACTGTTCAAATTACAATATAACATATTGTAATGCAAATATGCAACTCAACACCATGCATGCGGTACCGACTCATTGGTTCATTCAATCGAACCTAGATAGATCACTTACGCTCCTCCTGAGACATGATCTATCCCCCACCATTCTCCACAAAGGAGTACGGATGAATCACTTACGCTCCTCCTGAGAAATGATTCATCCCACCAAAACACCATGATATGGACACACCAATGCATAACTATTATATTCAGGCACACTAAGTGCACACGATCCTCCTGATCATATCATCATACATCAATGCATATATGTATAGATATATTACACCAACACCATACAAATCAATCAGATAGTAAACAAATTCATATTATAACACGAGATATAATCACATCCCACCACTCGGGAATACACGATCCTACTGATCACTGCACCATAATCATATACGTGGTACACCCATCATTTATTTTAATTAAATTAGATACTAAACGAGTTCGCACTCTAACACCATATATAAACACATCCCAACACCCGGGAACATACGATCCTACTGATCATTTCACCATGCTCTGCATGATTCACACCCCAACTAATCATCCTCTTAAAATAAAATATTACGGGAACTCGTACTATCACCAAGTACACACCTCTTCCCATCAAGCACCATCTCTCTACTTTTTACAACTCAAGGCATCTTATAAACAATTACACACCTCTCAATTATATTAACTAATTAAGTAGTGAGAGCTTCCACCTTCTATCATCAAGTACCTCGTTCTCAAATACACCGAATGCACATGATCCTACTGATCATCTCACTCTACACTCGTATACACCATACACCAATTAACCATTTACTCTAAATTAAGTATCAGGGAAATCATTTCCTATCACCAAGTATGCACCATACATCATTCAATCATAGTCCCTACATGCGTCGTGATCAAGGGATCCTACAAGACTAAAACTTCAGGCAAAACATCACATTCTGCTACGTTCGCTGGCATTCGTCAGGCGAACCCCCGTGGCGAACCTTCGCTGGCATTCGCCAGGCGAAGTTCTTGTGCTTTTTGTAACACCCATTTTAATTATTTAGTCATTTTATTATTATTTTAAATAGTATATGTTGATGTGCCCTTTGGTAGGGTGTATTTGATGATGTTTGGTGGGTGTCCCTGAGATGGGAGGATCATTGGTGGTAATTTGGTGAGTTTATAATAATATAAGAAATAATAGTAATATTGGTGGTGGTATTATTATTATTATTATTATTATTATATTTATGATTATTATTAATATTTGTAGTAATATTATTAATATGGAGAATATAATATTATTATTAATATAGTTATTATATTATTATGATTTTTGGTGTGAATATGATAATATAATGAATAATAGTAATATTGATGGGGGTATTATTATTATTATTATATATTATTATATTTATTAGTATTATTAATATTATTATTATTTTGGTGAGATAATAATATTATTACTATTATTATTATTATTATTATTATTATTATTTTGGTGAGATAATAATAATAATAATATTATTATTATTATTATTATTAGTATTATTATGATTAGTATTATTAATATTAGTAATATTATATTAGTATTATTAATATTAAGATTATTATTATTAATATTATTTTATTATTAGTATTAATATAATTGTTATTATTATCATTAGTATTATTATTATTATAATTATAATTATTGTTGGGTGTATTACTATTATTATTATGTTGAATATTACTATAATATTACAATAGTATTATATTATTATTATTATTATTATTATTATTATTATAATGATTATTATAATTATTATTATTAGAATTATTATTGGGAATATTAGTGGTTGGAATAAGTAAAATAAGAAGTGGAAGGGTTATGGGGAAGTTAGAATGGAAATATGAAAAGTCACGATAGAAACCGTGAGAAGGGAAATTGGGAGAATAGAGAAAAGCGAAGAACAAAGAGAAAGGGAAAAGGCTAGGGATGAAGAATCTTGGAGGAATTTATCACCGATCAGAATAATTATCCAGGTAAGGGGGGAGAAACTTGATTGGGATGGTATATATACATGTATAAGGTAGAGGGGATTCCTTAACCCCGTAGGAAAATGTCGATCTATGAAGTTTTATATTGGCATGCTTGTTATTGTTGTTGCTAATGATAAATTGATGCTTGATATTGATGAATTGTTGATTAGTATTGGTGAATTTGGTATATATATATTATGGTGATATTAGTGAGATTATATGTTGTTACTGCAGTGTTGATAGTAACTATGAATAGAGTTTTGGTGAGATTTTGTGTTGTTATTGTAGCGTGGGTAATGACCATGATTATAAATTTGGGAAAATTATGTGTTGTTCCCTGTGATGTTGTTAGTGACTCTGGTTAGGACCTTGGTGAGATTCAGAGTAACTCTGAAGTGTAGGTAATGTACCGTAATGTTGGTTCTAGAGTAGGAAGTATATGATAATTGGTAAGTATAATGGTGTGTTTGTGTTTGATGATAACTAGTAATTGATAGCGATGGAGTATAGGTCAATGTTGATGAATTGTTGTTTTTGGTTAATTTGGCGTATATGCTGGGTTTAAGGTTTTTAGGGAGATTCTGTGTGACCTTTTAAGGCATCGGTAGAATGTTTAAGCGATGACTTTGGGAATAACATTTAGGAACCGATTTAGTTACGGTAATGTACAAGGTTGGTACTAGAGTAGGCTGAGAATTTGAGTTGAGATGATAAGTTTGGTTTGGCCTTGAGCATTGGTCTGGGGTGATCCTTCTGGCCTTGATGCATTGTAAGGATGATGAGTGTGGGATCTAACCTGTGTACTGGGTGATAGTACTCATTTTCCCTTAATATTGTTGGTGGACAATTAGTTAACGTATATGTATGTAGTGATCAGTAGGATCGTGTGTTCCCGGGTGTTGGGATGTGGTTATATATGGTGTTATAGTATGAATTTGTTTACTATCTGATTGATTTATATGGTGTTGGTGTAATATATCTACACATATATGCATTGATGTATGCTGATATGATCAGGAGGATCGTGTGCACTTAGTGTGCCTAAATATGATAGTTATGCATTGGTGTGTGCATATCATGGTGTTTTGGTGGGATGAATCATGTCTCAGGAGGAGCGTAAGATATTCATCCGTACTCCTTTATGGAGAATGGTGGGGGATAGATCATGTCTCAGGAGGAGCGTAAGTGATCTATCCAGGTTTGATTGAATGAACCAATGAGTCGGTACCGCATACATGGTGTTGAGTTGCATATTTGCATTATAATATATTATATTGTAATTTGAACAGTAGGTTCGTTATATGGAGTTGTTGGGGTGAATATTGGTGTGTTGGTGTGTTTTACTACCTTGTTTACATGTATTACATTACCAATATATTTTTGATCATGTTTTCTCACCCCTTGGTTGTTGTTGTATCTGTGCTTCCCCGGAAGTACAGATAATCCAGGTACTTAGATAGCTTGGATGGTGGTGTGCCAGTCGAGTCTAGGATGCTCTGATATGTAACACGGGATATGGGTGTTTTAATTATTTTATGTCAAACTTGTTGTAATCCTGTGACGTATCACTTTTTTTGTGAATTATAATAATAAAGATTTTATGAAATTTGGCGGATGGCCGAGAATGTTGGAATAATGTTTTCCGCTGTATTATTTTTGAGAATAATTAATAAAGTATTTTTATAAAAATTTGGTGATGTGATATCCCACTATTTTGGTGAAACTCTGATGTTTATTTATAATGTTTACATTTTATTTAATTTGGGAAGTGGAGTGTTACAATTGGTATCAGAGCAGGTCGGTCCGTCCGGCCAATGTTGTCTAGTGTTGTTGTTCCCTGGTATGCGACATGTGCGTAAAAACACTGTCGATACATGTTGTTGGTTAAGTTTGTCAATAGAAGTGGAATGATTCCAGTGGGGGAGAAGTTGTATTTCTCCGGAAAGCTACAATTTAGTGGCTTATGGTGTTGAGGAATGATATAATAGTTGGTAAAGATGGTTTGTACCCCATCATGATTTCGGCTGTCTATTAACAAATTGAGGAACTGATCACCCTTAATCTCTTGTTAATACTGGACGAGATTGTGTTGGATGTGATAGACGCGTCTTGCAAGCTTGGGTGGCGTGAGCAGTGAATAGTCTTGAGTTAAGCTAAGTGCTTAAGGGATTATTTTGAGGAATTTGGCGTAAGACGGTGTTGAAGTGTCTATTTTGAATGAAACTTGGAATGAGAAGGAAAGTGAGAAAAATTGGGATTTGTCAATTATTTGTGATTGCCGGAGGTTTCCGGATGAGGTAGGTGATTTACTATCGGAGTGTGAAGTAAAGCTCACACGTTGACTTTGTTGTTGGAACGAGTCCGATATTAGTGACTTCATATGGTGTGTTTTCGTTGGGATTGGAGAAGTTGAAGAGTCAACTTGAAGACCTTCTAGGAGAGAGGTTATTTTGTTTGAGTGTGCTACCGTAATGTGCACCAATTTTGTTGGTTAGACAGATAGAAGGTTTTGTGAAGCTTTGGTTGAACTATAGATAAGTGAACAGGGTGACTATCAAGGATAGGTGTTCGCTTCCAAGAGTTAATGATTTAATGGAACAATTGATCGAGGGATGTGAGTCCCTTGGTCATGTGATCTCGAGTAGAGTTCTTGTGGTGGATGGGACGAAGGTCAAAAGTTCTATCATATTAGGAGGCTCAAAGGTCTGCTGTTGAGATTGGAAGTAATTGAGTTTTAAATTATTCATAGATTTAAAATGTGTTGGATGGCTTCCTAAGTATAAAATTGTTGTTGTACGTTAAATTCCGAGATCGCAGCTTTTTACGGAATCGAAATCAGACACTCGGAAGTCGGGTAACGATCGAAAAGAGGATTTTGGGACTGTCATGTTCGTCTGGCGAGCATACTGGCGAACGTCCATATTCTTTGCGGTGTTCGCCTGGCGAAGGGGTCCTGGGCAGAAAATGTTATTCTGGTGTTTTTGCCGTAACGGGAGAACCGTAACTCGGAATGACGCGCGGTTCGAAGCGTTGGAAAGCTATTCAAATTATCTATGAGATGGTGAAGTATTGACATAGATTTAAGCTATTTATTGATGAAGTGTGTTTGAATGTTGTGGTAAGGACGGGCGGTACGGTATGTGTTCCCGCTATAACTCACAACTTATTTGTCCACTTGGCATGGGATCTTCTTTAATTATTTATATAAGGCAATGGTTGTATTAATAAATGATATTTTAAGGTATTCTAAGAGTATAGAGGATTATGTTGAGCATAAAGAACTAGAGTTATCAGTGTTGGAAAAAGAGCGGTGATATACTTCCGTAAGGAAAGTTTTGCCGAATCCGATAGAACTAATTGTGGTGTTTGTGATGCTTGTTGATATAATTAGGGGATTTGCTAAAGACAACTTCAGCGAGTTTCAATTATGCAAAAGGCAACTTGAAGTGTATAAGAGAAATCATCCGACCAGTGATTTAGAGTTGGTTACTATTGTGATTGTACCGGAGTCGGAGTCTTCAAAAGTTCAGACTGAGATCGGAGATGTTTGGTGATCTTAAGAGTTTAAGGTGTTTGTTTAATTTGAATAAGACAAATATGAGGCATAGGAAATAATTGGGACTTCGAAAAGAGTACGACTTCGAATTGAATTACCATTCGGGTAAAGCGGACATGGTAGATGATGCAGTGAGTTAGAAATATTTGCATATACCGAAGATGATGGTGAAAAGAGTTAGAACTAATTGAGCAATTTCATAATATGAGTTTTGTGAGTAAGGAGACTTCTTATGGAGTTAAGCTTTTATTATTAAGATCTGACTAGTGATATCCTTGAGCAGAACCGAGAAAGTCAGAAACCTGGGTTGAGTAGTGAATTAGTTGAAATTGATAAATTAGAGTCGAAGAGTGGATTGTCGGGTTTGTGGAAATAGTACCATGATGTGTTATGATAGGGTATGTGTACCAGATGTTGTTGAGGGGAGTAGGAGTACTCGTGAAGAAATACATTGAGGTAGATGGAGTATCCATCCCGGTGCTATGAAGAAGTAACCGAATTTGAGTAGATTGTTTTGGAGACCATGGATAAGGGGAGGAGTAGTTAAGGTGGAATATGCTGGTTAGAATTGTAGGAATTCGAAGAGTGAACATCAGAGAATGTTGAGTCTGATGCAGTCGTTAAATATTCCAGAGTGGAAATTAGGTAGTATTTTCACGAAATTGGTGTTGAGATTTCCAAAGAATTTGTAAAGACATAATTTGAATTTGAATTGTTAGGAGTGGATTAACTATTCCGTGTTGAGGATATACGAGATGCATATTGAGAAAGTGGTGAAGTTGGATGAGATACTGACGAATATTGTGTCAGATGGAAATTTGAGGTTTATATTTTATTTAATTTCGGATACTAAGTTGAAGATGAGTTCGACCTACCATCCGCAAACTGATGGTCAGTCAGAGAGGACTATTGAGTCTGTAGAGAATTGGTGAGAGCTTGGGTGTCGGATCAAGGTGGAGTGTGGGATGATTAATTATCGTTGATTGAGTTACCTATAATAACGGTTACCATCCTAGTGTCGGAATGGCACTATATGTGGCTTGGTGAGATAGGGAGTGTAGGACTCTCCTGTGTTGAAATAAATCGAGTGAGAGTGTTGTACTCAGACTTGAAAATTATGCTTGAGATGGCTGAGAAGATCGAGAGGATCCGAGGCAATATGTGCTTTGAGAGTCACGCCGGTGACTGGTGTTGGTCGAGCTTCGAAATCTCAGAAGTTCGCACCGTGTTCTGTAGTTGTATCAGAGTGGCGCAGCGGAGGCATGGGAGGAGTAACATGTTAGACTGTTTTTCCGTTGTCGCTGTGAATTGGCGTGATATGTTTCATGTGTCTTAGTCGAGAAAGTACATTGAACCAGGTGGATGATGTACAAGTGAAAAATATTTCGATTGTTGAGGTATTGCTAGTTCGTTTTGGCGAGCGAGGAACAACTCCGAAGGGAGGAGATATCTTTGGTGAAAGTAGTATGGGGAGGTGCTACAGAAGGCAGTGTGACCTGAGAATTGGAATAAAGGATGCGGGGAGCGTATTCGGAATTATTTCCATCAGGTAATTTTCGAGAACGAAAATAATTAAAGTGGGGGAGAGTTGTAACACCCATTTTAATTATTTAGTCATTTTATTATTATTTTAAATAGTATATGTTGATGTGCCCTTTGGTAGGGTGTATTTGATGATGTTTGGTGGGTGTCCCTGAGATGGGAGGATCATTGGTGGTAATTTGGTGAGTTTATAATAATATAAGAAATAATAGTAATATTGGTGGTGGTATTATTATTATTATTATTATTATTATTATTATTATTATATTTATGATTATTATTAATATTTGTAGTAATATTATTAATATGGAGAATATAATATTATTATTAATATAGTTATTATATTATTATGATTTTTGGTGTGAATATGATAATATAATGAATAATAGTAATATTGATGGGGGTATTATTATTATTATATATTATTATATTTATTAGTATTATTAATATTATTATTATTTTGGTGAGATAATAATATTATTACTATTATTATTATTATTATTATTATTATTATTTTGGTGAGATAATAATAATAATAATAATATTATTATTATTATTATTAGTATTATTATGATTAGTATTATTAATATTAGTAATATTATATTAGTATTATTAATATTAAGATTATTATTATTAATATTATTTTATTATTAGTATTAATATAATTGTTATTATTATCATTAGTATTATTATTATTATAATTATAATTATTGTTGGGTGTATTACTATTATTATTATGTTGAATATTACTATAATATTACAATAGTATTATATTATTATTATTATTATTATTATTATTATTATTATTATTATTATGATTATTATAATTATTATTATTAGAATTATTATTGGGAATATTAGTGGTTGGAATAAGTAAAATAAGAAGTGGAAGGGTTATGGGGAAGTTAGAATGGAAATATGAAAAGTCACGATAGAAACCGTGAGAAGGGAAATTGGGAGAATAGAGAAAAGCGAAGAACAAAGAGAAAGGGAAAAGGCTAGGGATGAAGAATCTTGGAGGAATTTATCACCGATCAGAATAATTATCCAGGTAAGGGGGGAGAAACTTGATTGGGATGGTATATATACATGTATAAGGTAGAGGGGATTCCTTAACCCCGTAGGAAAATGTCGATCTATGAAGTTTTATATTGGCATGCTTGTTATTGTTGTTGCTAATGATAAATTGATGTTTGATATTGATGAATTGTTGATTGGTATTGGTGAATTTGGTATATATATATTATGGTGATATTAGTGAGATTATATGTTGTTACTGCAGTGTTGATAGTAACTATGAATAGAGTTTTGGTGAGATTTTGTGTTGTTATTGTAGCGTGGGTAATGACCATGATTATAAATTTGGGAAAATTATGTGTTGTTCCCTGTGATGTTGTTAGTGACTCTGGTTAGGACCTTGGTGAGATTCAGAGTAACTCTGAAGTGTAGGTAATGTACCGTAATGTTGGTTCTAGAGTAGGAAGTATATGATAATTGGTAAGTATAATGGTGTGTTTGTGTTTGATGATAACTAGTAATTGATAGCGATGGAGTATAGGTCAATGTTGATGAATTGTTGTTTTTGGTTAATTTGGCGTATATGCTGGGTTTAAGGTTTTTAGGGAGATTCTGTGTGACCTTTTAAGGCATCGGTAGAATGTTTAAGCGATGACTTTGGGAATAACATTTAGGAACCGATTTAGTTACGATAATGTACAAGGTTGGTACTAGAGTAGGCTGAGAATTTGAGTTGAGATGATAAGTTTGGTTTGGCCTTGAGCATTGGTCTGGGGTGATCCTTCTGGCCTTGATGCATTGTAAGGATGATGAGTGTGGGATCTAACCTGTGTACTGGGTGATAGTACTCATTTTCCCTTAATATTGTTGGTGGACAATTAGTTAACGTATATGTATGTAGTGATCAGTAGGATCGTGTGTTCCCGGGTGTTGGGATGTGGTTATATATGGTGTTATAGTATGAATTTGTTTACTATCTGATTGATTTATATGGTGTTGGTGTAATATATCTACACATATATGCATTGATGTATGCTGATATGATCAGGAGGATCGTGTGCACTTAGTGTGCCTAAATATGATTGTTATGCATTGGTGTGTGCATATCATGGTGTTTTGGTGGGATGAATCATGTCTCAGGAGGAGCGTAAGTGATTCATCCGTACTCCTTTGTGGAGAATGGTGGGGGATAGATCATGTCTCAGGAGGAGCGTAAGTGATCTATCCAGGTTTGATTGAATGAACCAATGAGTCGGTACCGCATACATGGTGTTGAGTTGCATATTTGCATTATAATATATTATATTGTAATTTGAACAGTAGGTTCGTTATATGGAGTTGTTGGGGTGAATATTGGTGTGTTGGTGTGTTTTACTACCTTGTTTACATGTATTACATTACCAATATATTTTTGATCATGTTTTCTCACCCCTTGGTTGTTGTTGTATCTGTGCTTCCCCGGAAGTACAGATAATCCAGGTACTTAGATAGCTTGGATGGTGGTGTGCCAGTCGAGTCTAGGATGCTCTGATACGTAACACGGGATATGGGTGTTTTAATTGTTTTATGTCAAACTTGTTGTAATCCTGTGACGTATCACTTTTTTTGTGAATTATAATAATAAAGATTTTATGAAATTTGGCGGATGGCCGAGAATGTTGGAATAATGTTTTCCGCTGTATTATTTTTGAGAATAATTAATAAAGTATTTTTATAAAAATTTGGTGATGTGATATCCCACTATTTTGGTGAAACTCTGATGTTTATTTATAATGTTTATATTTTATTTAATTTGGGAAGTGGAGTGTTACACTTTTGGTCTGGGATTAAATTCTGAATTATTCGCTGCCCTTCGCCCTAGCTCGCCAGGCGAACTCTCGATTCCCTTCGCCAGGCGAAGCCCAGCGAATGTTGCGATTCACCAATTTCCTCACAGTTCTGCAGAGTGCTTTCTAAGCCAAATTGGTCAAACTTCCTATTTCCAATTCCCATCTTAACATCAGTACCAACTTGTACGTAATTCCGACTAATCGATTCCTAATCCCTATCCCAAAATCATCACCTAAACACTTTATCGATACATCAAAAAGCCATACAGAACTTTCCCTAAAAACCGTAAAACAACCTATATGCCAAATTGACCAAAAACAACAATTCATTAACAATCAACACCAAACTATCAACGATAAATCAACAATCACAACATTTCGATATAGGAAATCATATATCGATCAATTTCCTACGGGGTTAAGGAATCCCCAACTACCCTATACATGTATAAACCGTTCCCAATCAAGCTTCTCCCCCCTTACCTTGTCAATTGGTTTGATCGATGAATAATCTTCCAAGGTTTGGCCAACTCTGACTTTCCCTCTTCTCCTTCGTTCTTCGCTCCCTTTCTTCCAACTTTCCCAATTCCCACGATCTATCGTAATCCCTTTTCTCTCTATTCCAACTTTTCTAATATCTCCTTACTACCCCTTCATATTCCCTTTTATTTTAATCTCAATTATTAATAGAATAATATAATAATATTACTAATATTAATAATACTAATCATAATAATACTATTAATAATAATAACAATAATAATAATATTATTATTATCTCACCAAAATAATAATAATAATAATATTATTATTATTATCTCACCCAAAATAATAATAATAATAATAATAATAATAATAATAATATTATTATTATCTCACCCAAAATAATAATAATAATAATAATAATAATAATAATAATAATAATAATAATAATAATAAATATAATAAATATAATAAATATAATAATAATAATAATACCCCCACCAATATTACTATTATTCATTATATTATCATATTCACACCAAAACACCACCAATATTACCATTAGTTATTATATTATATCTACACCAATTCACCACCAATAGTCCTCCCATATCAGGGACACCCACCAATAATAATATTCATACTAATGATAATAATCATAATCATAATAATAATAATAATAATAATAATAATAATAATAATAATAATAATAATAATAATAATAATACCACCAATATTACTATTAACTATTATATTATTATCTCCACACCACCAATAATCCTTATATATCAAGGATACTCACCAATCATATACCAACACGCCCCACCTAAGGGCACTCCAACATATAATATTTAACATAATAATAAAATGACTAAATAATTAAAATGGGTGTTACATCTCTCCCCCACTTTAATTATTTTCGTCCTCGAAAATTATCGGATGGAACAATTCCGGATACACTTCCCGCATCCTTCATTCCAATTCATAGATCACACTGCCTTCCGCAGCACCTCCCCAAACCAATTTCACCAAAGATTTCTCCTCCCCTCGGAGTTGACTTCCGTTCGTCAAAACGAACTAGCAATGCCTCAACACTCAAATTATTTTTCACTAGTACATCATCCACCTGATTCAATGTACTTTCTCAACAGGACACATGAAACACGTCATGCCAATTCACGACGACAACGGCAAAACGGTCTAACATGTTACTCCCCCCATGCCTCTGTTGCGCCACTCTGATTCAACCATAGAATACGGTGCGAACTTCCTAGATTTTCAGAACTCGACCCACACCAGTCACCGGCGTGACTCTCAAAACACATATTTCCTTTGATCCTCTTGATCTTCTCTGCCATCTCAAGCATAATTCTCGGTCTGAGCACAACACTCTCACTCGACCCATTCCAACACAGGAGAGTCCTACGCTCCCTATCTCACCAAGCCACATATAATGTCGATCAGTCACTAGGATGGTAACCGTTATTATAGGTAACTCAATCAACGGTAATTAATCATCCCACGATCCACCTTGATCCAACATACTAATGCTCCACAAATTCTCTAAAGGCTCGATAGTCCTCTTTCATTGTCCATCCCTCTGCGGGTGACAGGAAAAATTCAACCTCATCTTAATACCCGGAGCATCCGCAACTCCCCCAAAATCTCAACATAACTCCCAAATTTCCATCTGATACAATATTTGATATCTCATACAGCTTCGCCACTTCGCCAATATGCATCTCATATATCCTCAACATAGAATAGTCAATCCACTAACAATAATCCAAATTAAAATTATATCTTTCCAATTCTCTGGAAATATCAACACCAACTCCGCGAAAATACTACCCGGATTCTACTCTGGAATATTCAACGGCTGCATCAGACTCAACAGTCTCTGATGTTCACTCTTCGAATTCCGACAATTCTAACCAGCATATTCAACCTCAACCACTCCTCTCCTCACTTATGGTCACCAAAACAATCTACTCAAATTCGGTTACTTCTTCATAGCACCGGGATGAATACTCCATCTACCTCAATGTATTTCTTCACGAGTACTCCTACTCCCCTCAACAACGTCGGATACACATAATCTATCATAACATATCATAGTACTATTTCGACAAACCCGACAATCCACTCTTTGACTCTAATTTATCAATTTCAACTAATTCACCAACTCAAGCATACCACTCGTCAGGTCTAACAATAAACGCTTAACTCCATAAGAGGTCTATTCACCCACCAAACTCATATTATAAAATTGCTCAGTCAGTTTTTACTCTTCTCACCGTCATCTTCGGTATACGCAGGCATTTCCAACTCACCGCATCATCTACCACATGCACTTTACCCGAATGGTAATTCAACTCGAAGTCGTACTCCTTCCGAAGTCCCAATTATTTCCTATGCCTCATATTCATCTTATTCAAATTAAACAAACACCTTAAACTCTTAAGATCACCAAACATCTTTGATCTCAGTCTGAACTTTCGAAGCCTCTGACTCTGGTACAACCACAATAGTAACCAACTCTAAATCACTGGTCGGATGATTTCTCTTATATACTTCAAGTTGCCTTTTGCATAATTGAAACTCGCTGAAGTTGTCTTTAGCAAATTCCCCCAATTATATTAACAAGCATCTCAAACACCACAATTAGTTCTATCAGATTCGGCAGAAATTTCCTTACGAAAGCATATCACCGCTCTTTTTCCAACACTAATCACTCAAGTTCCTTATGCTCAACATAATCCTCTATACTCTTCGAATACCTTAAAATATAATTTATTAACACAACCATTGCCTTATATAAATAATTAAAGAAGATTCCATGCCAAATGGACAAACAAGTTGTGAGTTATGGCACAAACACGAACCGTACCTTCCGTCCTTACCACGACATCAAAACACACTTCCTTCATAACTAACTTAATTCCATGTCAATACTTCACCATATCATAGAGAATTTCAATAGCTTTCCAACGCTTCGAACTGCGCGTCATTCCGAGTTACGGTTCTCCTGTTACGGCAAAAACACCAGAATAATATTTTCTGCCCAGGACCCCTTCGCCAGGCGAACACCGCAGCGAATATGGACGTTCACCAGTATGCTCGCCAGGCGAACATGACAGTCCCAAAATCCTCTCTTCGACCGTTACCCGACTTACGAGTGTCCAATTTCGATTCCGTAAAAAGCTGCGATCTCACAATTCTACGTACAACAACAATTTCATATCTAGGAGGTCATTCGACATATCTACAACTCTTGGAATATTTTAAAACCCAATGGCTTCCAATCTCAACAGCAGATCTTTGAGCCTCCTAATACGATACAACTTTTGACCTTCGTCTCATCCACCACAATAACTCTACTCGAGATCATATGACCAAGGAAACTCACATCCTTCGATCAATTGTTCCATCAAATCATTAACTCTTGGAAGCGAACACCTATCCCTGATAGTCACCTTGTTCACTTATCTATAGTTCACCCAAAGCTTCCCAAAACTTTCTGTCTGTCTAACCAACAAAATTGGTGCACCTTACGGTAGCACGCTCAAACAAAAGAACCTCTCTCCTAGAAGGTCTTCAAGTTGACTCTTCAACTTCTCCAATTCCAACGTAAACATATAATATGGAGTCACCAATATCAGACTTGTTCCGAAAACAAAGTCAACATGTAAGCTTTACTTCCCACTCCGATAGTAAATCACTTACTTCCTCAGGGAACCTCCGGCAATTCCAACTAATTGACAAATCCCAATTTTCTCACTTTCCTCCTCATTCAAAGTTTCCGTCAAAATACACACCTCCACACCGTCTTATGCCAACTCCTCAAAATAATCCCTGAAGCACTTAGCTTAACTCAGGACAATTCACCACTCACGCCACCAAAGCTTGCAAGACACGTCTATCCCATCCAACACAATCCCGTCCACTATTAACAAGAGATTAAGGGTGATCAGTTCCTTAATTTGTTAATAGACAGCCGAAATCATGATGGGGTACAAACCATCTTTACCAAACTATGATAGCATTCCTCAACACACTAAGCCACCACACTGTAGCATTCAGGAGAAATACAAACTTCTCCCCCACTGGAATCGTTCCTCTTCTGCCAACAAAGTTAAACAACAACAGGTACCGACAGTGTTTTTACACACATGTCGCATACTTGGGAACAACAACACTAGACAACATTGGCCGGACGGACCGACCTGCTCTGATACCAATTGTAACACCCCACTTCCCCAATTTAAATAAAATATAAATATTATAATAAGAATAATCAGAGTTTTACCAAAAAGTGGGATATCACATCTCCAAATTTCATAAAATTACTTTATTAATTAATCTCAAAAATAATACAGCGGAAAACATTGTTTCATCATTCTCGGCCATCCGCCAGATTTAATAAAATATTTATTATTATAATTCACTAAAAATATGATACGTCACAGGATTACAACAAGTTTGACATAAAACAATTAAAACACCCATATCCCATGTTACGTATCAGAGCATCCTACGACTCGACTTGCACACCGCTATCCAAGCTATCTATGTACCTGGATTATCTGTACTTCCGAGGAAGCACAGACCACAACAACAGCAAAGGGGTGAGAAAACATGATCAGAGATATATTGGTAATGTAATACATGTAAACAAGGTAGTAAAACACACCAACACACCAATATTCACCCCCAACAACACCATATAACGAACCTACTGTTCAAATTACAATATAACATATTGTAATGCAAATATGCAACTCAACACCATGCATGCGGTACCGACTCATTGGTTCATTCAATCGAACCTAGATAGATCACTTACGCTCCTCCTGAGACATGATCTATCCCCCACCATTCTCCACAAAGGAGTACGGATGAATCACTTACGCTCCTCCTGAGAAATGATTCATCCCACCAAAACACCATGATATGGACACACCAATGCATAACTATTATATTCAGGCACACTAAGTGCACACGATCCTCCTGATCATATCATCATACATCAATGCATATATGTATAGATATATTACACCAACACCATACAAATCAATCAGATAGTAAACAAATTCATATTATAACACGAGATATAATCACATCCCACCACTCGGGAATACACGATCCTACTGATCACTGCACCATAATCATATACGTGGTACACCCATCATTTATTTTAATTAAATTAGATACTAAACGAGTTCGCACTCTAACACCATATATAAACACATCCCAACACCCGGGAACATACGATCCTACTGATCATTTCACCATGCTCTGCATGATTCACACCCCAACTAATCATCCTCTTAAAATAAAATATTACGGGAACTCGTACTATCACCAAGTACACACCTCTTCCCATCAAGCACCATCTCTCTACCTTTTACAACTCAAGGCATCTTATAAACAATTACACACCTCTCAATTATATTAACTAATTAAGTAGTGAGAGCTTCCACCTTCTATCATCAAGTACCTCGTTCTCAAATACACCGAATGCACATGATCCTACTGATCATCTCACTCTACACTCGTATACACCATACACCAATTAACCATTTACTCTAAATTAAGTATCAGGGAAATCATTTCCTATCACCAAGTATGCACCATACATCATTCAATCATAGTCCCTACACGCGTCGTGATCAAGGGATCCTACAAGACTAAAGCTTCAGGCAAAACATCACATTCTGCTACGTTCGCTGGCATTCGTCAGGCGAGCCCCCGTGGCGAACCTTCGCTGGCATTCGCCAGGCGAAGTTCTTGTGCTTTTGGTCTGGGATTAAATTCTGAATTATTCGCTGCCCTTCGCCCCAGCTCGCCAGACGAACTCTCGCCTCCCTTCACCAGGCGAAGCCCAGCGAATGCTGCGATTCACCAATTTCCTCACAGTTTTGCAGAGTGCTTTCTAAGCCAAATTGGTCAAACTTCCTATTTCCAATTCCCATCTTAACATCAGTACCAACTTGTACGTAATTCCGACTAATCGATTCCTAATCCCTATCCCAAAATCATCACCTAAACACTTTATCGATACATCAAAAAGCCATACAGAACTTTCCCTAAAAACCGTAAAACAACCTATATGCCAAATTGACCAAAAACAACAATTCATTAACAATCAACACCAAACTATCAACGATAAATCAACAATCACAACATTTCGATATAGGAAATCATATATCGATCAATTTCCTACGGGGTTAAGGAATCCCCAACTACCCTATACATGTATAAACCGTTCCCAATCAAGTTTCTCCCCCCTTACCTTGTCAATTGGTTTGATCGATGAATAATCTTCCAAGGTTTGGCCAACTCTGACTTTCCCTCTTCTCCTTCGTTCTTCGCTCCCTTTCTTCCAACTTTCCCAATTCCCACGATCTATCGTAATTCCTTTTCTCTCTATTCCAACTTTTCTAATATCTCCTTACTACCCCTTCATATTCCCTTTTATTTTTATCTCAATTATTAATAGAATAATATAATAATATTACTAATATTAATAATACTAATCATAATAATACTATTAATAATAATAACAATAATAATAATAATATTATTATCTCACCAAAATAATAATAATAATAATATTATTATTATCTCACCCAAAATAATAATAATAATAATAATAATAATAATAATAATAATAATAATAATAATAATAATATTATTATTATTATCTCACCCAAAATAATAATAATAATAATAATAATAATAAATATAATAAATATAATAATAATAATAATACCCCCACCAATATTACTATTATTCATTATATTATCATATTCACACCAAAACACCACCAATATTACCATTAGTTATTATATTATATCTACACCAATTCACCACCAATAGTCCTCCCATATCAGGGACACCCACCAATAATAATATTCATACTAATGATAATAATCATAATAATAATAATAATAATAATAATAATAATACCACCAATATTACTATTAACTATTATATTATTGTCTCCACACCACCAATAATCCTTATATATTAAGGATACTCACCAATCATATACCAACACGCCCCACCTAAGGGCACTCCAACATATAATATTTAAGATAATAATAAAATGACTAAATAATTAAAATGGGTGTTACAAACCTCACAGCGGATCTCCGGAGAGAGGCCAGAGATAAAGCAACTGAGGATGAATGGAGGTGGGAGGCCAACGATTCGGTTAGCGAGTCGCTCGAAATTGTTGAGGTATTGATTAAGTGTTCCGCGTTGGGTGAGTTTGAAGAGGGATTGACTGGGGTCATCATAGTAGCTTGGGGCGAAACGAACTTCAATGGCGTGTAGGAGTTCGAACCAGGTGGTAATGAGTCTGTTCCAAAACATGTATTGGTACCAGCTTAATGCTGAACCTTCCATGTAGAATGACGCGACGGTGAGTCTTTCTTCATCGGGTGTTCTGTGATAGTCGAAGAATTGGTTGATTTTGAAAATCCATCCCATGGCGTCAGAGCCATTGAAACGGGGAACTTCGAGTTTTATGTGAGGACGAGGATGTGGTGGTGGTGTGGGTGGTTGTGGAGGAGGTGGGGGTTGTGTAGTAAGGGTAGCGAGTTGGTTAAGGATTAAATCAACTTTTTCGTATAAGTCGTCCAAACGTTCTGCATTTGTGGGACGTGCTGCCATGGAAAGGTGAAGGGAGGATCAATTGAAAGCACCAAATTGTTAAAAGCAAACTTCCTTGAGTTATAGGACAAGGTAACCTCCTGAATTCTATAATAACTAGTGAAATATTTTCTGCCTTATTTCTCATTCTACTGCTCTTTAAATAGCAGCTCAATTACAGAAAAGATAGATTCTCACAATCAATCCAACGGATATTCTAAATTGTAGGGATTGATAGTGGGTGCTGCATAGATTTGCTACTAACAGTAATGTCAGAAGATATTTGGTGAGCTGTAATTCTTCTAGAATCCTAGGATAGTACAGCTGTTAAAACTAATTTATTCATAATTGCTGAGATATTTGGGCCTTGTCTTGATTCTTGTAGGTCTTCCTCCTATGTTGGGTTGGGCTGCAATGTTGGAATCTTCTGCTTGTTCTGCACTGCTGTTGTTGTTAGTAATATGGGTGTTAACACATTGCCTAGTGGTAAATGCAACCGAGAATTAATTTAGGTATTATATATATATATCAGTAGGGGTGTCAACGGGGTAGAGAATGTGCGAAGGATGCTTCCCCATTCCCCGCCCCGTCCCTCAATTTTTCTCCATCCCTAATCCCCGCCACGGGGGGAATATTTTCCCCATCCCCGCGGATCCCACGGTATCTACGGAGATCAACAAATTTCAAATCTTAATATATTTTTTTATTTTTTTCGATTAAAATTGTGACATTAGTATTTCATTGTTTTTTTCTTTTTTTAAACATATATTCTGCTTATTTATTATTTTAAAAAAACCATATTGCATCAATGACAAAAAAATATAAAAGCAATTGTAGTTGCTAATTATTTTTCTTGCTATCATGCATAATCTCACAAAGCCTAGAAAAAAATAGCAAATTGGAATTGTCAAATATCCAAAAAAAAATGCTAATAAATATCCCACAATAAATAGCAAAATAGAATTGGATTAGAATCCAAAATATCAAAGCAATCTCCTAACAAAAGTTATAACAGTTACTTTATACAAAGTTAATCTAAATAAACCAAAACATACAGAAATTATTCAAGAAAGTCATGGTATCATATAATAATTTTTTTATTAAAAAATATACAGTTACATAATTATTGTATTTTATATAATATTATAAATATAAAAAGGATAATTAATAATATTGCCAGATTTGAGGAATCTACGGGGCGGAGGGTACTTCTCTGATATCCGCCCCGAAGTTTCATCAGGGAAATTTTTACCTCCATCTCCATCCCCACGGGGGAAAAAAACTCCGATTTCGGAGCTCTAAACAGATAATCCCCACGAGATCCCTGTTAACAGATGCAAATTGACATCCCTACGTATCAGCATCATTATCAATTTATCAATTTTTCTGTCAAATGACGTGAGTATTTTGCTTGAGAATTTGTTCAATCAAGCAATTTATTTCCTATTTTAATATGTGTGTTTGTGTTGTGCTGAATGACTTACATCTAGTGATCTTTAATATTTCATCTCTTCCAATGATAAAACACTTGTATGTAGAATGACATCCAAAAATAAATAAATTGTTCTTTTAAACATGGTCAACATATTAGCATTTTGCAGCCAAGCTAAAATAATATATTTTTTTCTTGCATACTGGAAAATGTAGGCGAAAATTAATTGAGGTATAAAATGTGTTTCGCTTAAATGTGATTACTTTTTATCTATATATAAAGATTATGTTTTTGGCTTGACTTTTTTAATTGCCTAACATACAGGTTAAGGGAACTTGATTGTTTTTTCCGGTATAATGAAAGTAAATGTTGATGGCACTACTTAAAGAAAGTGAAGGTTACTAGTTCTATGGGAATATATGTGACTTTGGATTTTAAAAACATGATGAAATCCTTTCCTGGTTATGCACCTGATGAGAAAATTAACTTTGAGCTAGAATGCTAAAGATGTGCTATGGTCATTTCTTAGTTTTATCTAGTGTTTTATTGTGATAAATGTGCTCCTACTTTTAATTGTGGTAATTAGTTTTTACCTTCAATTTTCTTTTTGTGAGTTGCATTATATTTCGTATTTATGGAATTTCTAAAACACATCAATGCACGTAATGTTTTCATGTCAGCATTGTATGCCTTTTAGCCATATTCGTGCAATATGCTCTACTATCTCTCAAAGTATGATGTTCTGGTTTTTTACTTTGTTGCTCTGAAACTTGAAGAACAAAAATGAAAAGGTTGGTGGAAAGGGACCCTCAAGGACAAGACAGGACTCTCTTTTTTATTTTCTTGTAACTAATTTTTTTTTATAATTTTTTTAAATAAATTATATATAACTTAACGCAAAAGTTAATTTAATTGTAATACTTTTTTTTTTTGTAAATTTGCTAGATTATTTTAATAAAAAAAATACTATTTATTAAAACTTTTTTTTGTCATTTTTATGATTTAAAAGTTAATATAAAACTTTTTTTTAAAAAATATCTTATAATGTAAAAAAACATTAAAAAAAACTAATTTTTAAAATTGAAAATGAGAATAATAATAATAATAATAATAATAATAATAATAATAATAATAATAATAATATAAAAAATGAAACCTAACTATAAGTGTGACAAGAAATTTTTATTTCAATCTAAATAAAGAAAAATAAATAAAATAACCACATTTTTTTTAATTTTGTTAAAAGATTTATGATATAAAAAAAACATAAAACAAAACTAATTTTTGAAATTGAAAATGGATAATAATAATAATAATAATAATAATAATAATAATATAAAATCTAACTATAAATGTGACAAGAAATTTTTATTTAAATCTAAATAAAAGGAAACAAATAAAAATAACATTTTTTAAAATTTGTTTTTACTTTAAAAATGAAAAACAGAGCTAATATTTATTATTACTATATTCAAACCAAACACAAAAATAAAAAATACATTTGTTAAAAATGTTAACAAGACAACACCAAACAAAACATAATGTATTTTTGAAATGAAATGCAATTCTAAGAAGAATTTGGGGTATGACGACATGCTTTACATATATTTACTATCAACTGATCTATAATATAATATCACAAGGAAGACGTTATGGTTCAAAGATTTAGACAATGGATTAAGATCTTTTGGTGTATTTATCTTCAACGTCTCTTGTATTATGGGGTAACAAAGACATTTGTACGGGTTATCTCTTCCAACGACTATCATTCTATAACTGCTATATAAGCAGTTGAAGATTCAATCTGGAATCAACGAGGAACAAGGAAAATAAAGAAGGAAAGTCAAGAAGAAAGAAGTGTTTCATGCTGCTACCAGAATGGAAGAATAACAAGATCAACAATGGCAACACAATCGAGTATGCAGATTTTCTGTTATATGTTATAAATTGTACAAAGCCTTAAGATTTCTTAAACATTGAATATCTTAAAAATCTTAAGTCTTGTGATCTTTGTTATGGTTATTTAGCCTGTACCTCTGATTATGTATCAAGTACACCTTGTTCTTTATTTTTCTAAACAAGTTATTTAGTAGTTTAGATAAAGTCTCTTGACATGTGCTTGAGCATTAAAGTCTCTTGTTGTGAGCTTGAGCCAAGTAAGTCTCTTGATATGTGCTAGATCATTAAAGTCTTAATCAGTTGTTGATTGAGAAAGAAAGTCTTAGACTGGAGGTTTGAGCTGAAGTCTTGAACCTGTGGGATTTGAGCAAGGAACTCTTGGACCGTGGGTCTGAGCAGAAGTCTTGAACTTGAGGGGTTTAAGCAGAAGTCTTGAATCTGTGGGTTTTGAGCAAAGAAGTCTTGGACCGTAGGTCTGAGCAGAAGTCTTGAACCTGAGGGGTTTAAGCAGAAAGTCTTGGATTCGTGGAATCTATGCAGGAAGTCTTGAACCTGAGGGGTTTAAGCAGGAAGTCTCGGGTTGAGGGTCTGAGCAAAAAAGTCTTATGTGTGGGGATAAGCAATTGTAATCATGATTTGATTATAGTGAAAAATATCTTATGTTGCAAGGGGACTAAACTACTGTCAGTTAGGGAGGAACCATGATAAATCTCTGTGTGTTCTATTATTATTCCGCTGCAACTTATAATCAGAATTTGAACATGTTTTAGAATCTGAACTTTGTTCAGAAGCAAAGTAAAAACGGATCACACAATTCAAACCCTCATTCTTGTGCATTTTTCTCACCTTCTGTTGGTATCAAAGCATGGTCTGTACATAACACTTAACAGTAGTGCAGATAATGATCCAATGAGAAAAACATGTCTACTAGAGAGTTTCTTTCAAGAAGGAATCATGTACCATATAAAAATATCACTTTGCCAAACCTCTCATATTCAGTGGTGACTTCGCTGGATTTAAATGATGGAAAAATTGCAAAGCGTATTTGGTCTTGATAAAAGGGTTTTGATGAAGGTTTGTGGAATACCCTTGAGAAAGGTATTACTGTAGAAGTTGATGGTGTAGAGATGATCAAAGATAGAAAATCTCTTACACCGACTCAGAAGAAGCTTTACCAAGAATTATCTTAGGAATAATAGCATTCTGGTAGATGCTCTACATCATTCGGAGTATATCATCAACATTGATATGTTTACTGCTAAAACTATATTTGAATCCTTGTGTTCTAAATTTAAAGGAAATAAGTTAGAATTGGATCTAGTTACACTTCATCTAGTTTTTCCAAGAAAATATTGAGAAGTTTGTCTGCTAGATTCATACGAAAAGTAACAACTATTTAAGAAGTCAAAAACTCGAGTATGTTGAGTCTTCAATGTTTGATTAGAAATCTTCAAAGTAAAGAAATGGAATAAGATAAAGAAAATTTGTCAAATAAATCAATCTTCCTCAAGCTTATTAAAGAAAATTCCTATGAAATGCCTGATGATGAGGAGTTTGCCTTCCTTATCAAAGGATTCTTTCAGCCGACTAAATGGAGTATGATATATATTGATGGAAGAGTAACTTTAAAAGCTTTTGAAATATTCATATTTCAATTAATTATCCCAATCTTAAGAACAAGGAGAAAATCTACCAGACAAAAAAAAACAAAAAAAAATGGCAGAGATCTTTAAAGCATATTCTAATGAAGCTGACAAAGTTAAGGATTCGGAATCTGATGAAAAATGTAATCTGGCACTGCTGGCCATTACATTTTCTGAAGAAACATATGAATTCAGGAATAAATCAAATATTGAAAAGAAAGAGGTAATGTTTAATCTATCTTGCTTCAATATTAATAATAAGGAGTCTGTTTCTCAAGATAAAACCTTAAGTGACTCCATTTCTCCTAAGGAAATCGAAGACTATCATAGAATACGTGTTAAAGGACAATTCTGTGAGAAACCTTTCATTTATTCTTTTGTTTTCTGGTAATATTGTGACAGTGTTGAAAACTTATTTTATGCTAACCTATGATAGCAAACACTATCTGTTTCTATGCTAGTTAAAATTTTCAAAATCAAGGATTATGAAGTCAAAAGATTTAATCCAAGACAATGAAATCAAAGACGGCTAATAACAAGATTTTGTTAAGTGACATAACTCATCCTAACCTCTTTTCTGGAATGAATCTTGGTACTATTATCAGACTAAGGCATGAAATAAAAGAAAGCATGTCAGGACTAACATTTTTGGACCCACAAAAATATGGGTACCAAAACCCTAAACTGTATTTGCTGCAGGTATCACAGAAGAAAGGAGCAAGGCATCTTCCATGACACTTGACCAATGGTTGTTTACAACCTGTGATGGAAGAAAAGCCTACACACCAAACTTAAAAGCTAAAGAATGCAACAACAAAAAAAGAGGAGTTTGGACAAGAAAATGGAATCATTGGTTCAAGTGACATTGACTCAGAATCTACTTGAAGTCAAGATTCAGATTCCATGGTCAAATTTGAATACTTGCTCAAAGCTTGGCCAAGGAAGACTAAAAAAAAGGGTATGTTATGTTATTTACTCTTGTAAACTTCTTAACTAAATGAACTATTTAAGTATGAGTAAATACAAAGTCTCTGTTAAATCTCTAGAGAAATAATATTTTTGTTAACAACAAAAGAATCTTCAGAAATCTTTGAAAAGAAACTATGTTGTATTTGACTATACTAAATATATATTCCATTAACTAAATGATAATCATTTTTATGGAAAAACTATTCTCACCTATTGTGATAATACTATTGTTAGTTAGTATTAAAATAGAATAATTCAACCTTCATAAATCAAGCATGACTCTAGTTTCAATAGAAAATGCTTGACTCTGAATAGAATATCAAAGACTGATAACTGACAGAAGTTGTCTCACTCAAAGTCTAATCCTAGTAGACTCTGATGACAGATACCTTCTGAAAAATTGTCAGTCTCTGAGATTCAAAAAAGGAATCTTTACTTCTGATAAAGCAGTTTAAGAATTATTTTTGGGCTTAATACTCTTTTTGGTCTCGTATTTTAACTTTCGGGTTCATTTTGGTCCCTTAACTTTAAAAAGGTTCATATTGGTCCCTTAACTCTTCAAAACGTTTCATATTAGTCCTTTTTGGGTTAATGCTTCCATTGTTGAGCTAAATTCAAAGTATGTTATTCTTTATAAGGTTTTTGGTGTTTCTGTAACAGTAATCTCTAAGACGATTGCTAATGTAATCAATTGTAAGAAGATTGGAGAAATTTTTGGTACTCTTGTTTGAGAATACTATCTTCCTACTTGGCGTACTGTTGTAGATCCGTCAAGCCTCTCTCGAGTCTCTAATCTTTGTCCTTATGCAATTATTTGGACTCAGTTTCTGAACTCGAATTTTTTACCTAAGGACCAGGATCTAGACCTTGCAAGGGGCTTGGACTACTCTCATTTTGGGAGAAACTAGTATAAATCTATGTGTGTTCTGTTGTTATTTATTTTCTTATGTTATTATTTCATTGCAGTTAATTATAAGAATCTAAACAGTGGTTTAGAATTTAAACTCTATTCAGAAGCAAACTAAAGAAAATGAATAACACAATTCAATCCCCCCTTCTTATGTATTTTTCTCACCTTCAGTTGGTATCAGAGTATGGTTTATACATAACACCTAAATGTGGTATAGATAAAGATCCAATGAGAAAAATGTGTCTGTTAAAGACTTTCCTTCAAGAAAGAATCAAGTATCATATGAAAAATATCACTATGCCAATCCTCTCATATTCAGCGGTGACTCTATTGAATTAAAATGATGGAAAAGCAAGATGTTTTTAAATCATCGGTCTTGATAAAGGGTTTTTATGAAGGTCCGTAGAATACCTTTTTGAAAGGTATTATTATAGAAATTGATAGTGTAGGGATGATCAAAGTTGAAAACCTCTCACACCAGCTCATAAGAAGCTTTATGAAAATCTTCTTGGAGTTAGATGCATTCTGGTAGGTGCTCTATCTCATTCTGAGTATATCAACATCATTAATATGTCTAATTCTCAATATTATCTTTGAATATTTGTGTTCAAATTTGAAGGGAATCAGGTAGAAGTTTATCGAGTTGCACTCCGTCTAATTTTTCAAGCAAATATTGAGAAGTCTACTTGCTAGTGTTAAACTAAAAAGTCGCATATATTCAAGAAGTCAAAAGTTGAGTAGATTGAGTCTTGAAGGTTTAACTAGCATTCTTCAAATAAAAGAAATGGAATTAGATGAAGAAAAGTTATCAAAAAGATCATCCTTTCCTCAAGCCTCTTGAAGAAAACTCATATGGAATGTCTGATGATGAGGAATCAACCTTTTTTATCAAAATATTTTATCAGATGGCTAAATGGAATATGATAACTATTAAAGGCTATCATAGAATCTGTGTTAAAGGACAATTCTCTGATAAACCTTTCATTGCTTCTTCTGTTTTCTGGCAATACTAAGACAGTGCTAAAAAGTATCTCATGCCAACCTCTGATACCAAACATTATCTGGTTCTATGCTGGTGAATAATTTCAAAATCAAGGATTATGAAGTCAATAAATTTAATCCAATTCAATAAAATCAAAGACTCTGCTAAAACCAAGATTTTGTTAAAATCCATAATTCATCCTAGACTCTGTTCTGGAATGAATCTTGGTACTTCTATCAGACTATGGCATGATGTAAGAGAAAGCTTGTCATGACTAAAATTTGTGGACCCACAAAAATATGGGTACCAACTTTCAAAATTGTATTTGCTGCATATATTATATAAGAAATAATCAAGACATCTTCCATGATACTTGATTAAAGGTTGTTTACAACATTTGATGGAAGAAATGCCTACATACCAAACTCAAGAGCTCAAGGATGCAAATGTATGGAGTTTGGAGAAGAAAGTGGAATCATTGGTTTGGCTGTCATTGACTCATAATCCACTTAATACAAAATTAAAATTCTACTGTCAAATTTGAATACTCATTTGAAGCATAACCAAGAAAAACAAAAAACAAAAAGTTTGTTATGTTCCTTCACTTTTGCAAACTTCTTGACTCAATGAACTATTTAAGTATGAGCGAATATAAAGTCTCTGATTAAATCTTTAGAAAAGTTCTGTTTATTGATAACAAAGGAATCTTTAGAAATATTTGAAAAAGAAACTATGTTGTATTTGACTGTAGTGAATATGTCATTAACTAGAAGATGATCGTTTTTATAGAAACAATATTCTCACTGTTTGTGATAATACTACTGCTATTTAATTTTCAAGGAAACCAATTCAATATTCATAAATCAAGCATGACTATAGTTTTATGAGAAAATGTTTGACTATGAATATAATATTAAAAACTGATAATTAAACAGAAGATGTCTCACTCGAAGTCTAATCCTACTAGACTCTGATGACATATAACTTCTAAAAAATAGTCAGTATATGAGATTCAAAAAAGGAATCTTTACTTCTGATAAAGCATTTTAAGTAAGAATTATTTTTAAAACCCTTGTCTTACTTAAGATTCCATAAAGTTTAAAACCATCTAGTGCAATCAATAAGTCTGTTGGGTAAGGACCCTTGGGTAATGATGTTTTCTTATTTTATATGTCTATGATCTCTATCTCATGTCTTTGTGAAACATCATTTCGTGTCACCTTTTCCGTCCCTCCGACAAGATTCTTATTCCTATTTGGTCAGAATATTGTTCACTTATTTTTTTATTATTTGTTTTTATTCTATGTGTTGATCAAACCAAACTTGAGATGAATCCTCTAGTCAATTATTCACCGAATCAACTAGTAGTCATTAATGAAAAGTTTATGAATTTTGAAGAGCTGCTTAAATAAGGTTTTAACTTCTGAAAGACTGTTTTTGAACAAAGTTGGAATGGTTACTTTGATATGCTTTATGAATTTACTTATCCAAAAATTGTCAAAGAGTTTTGGGTTAATGTTTCCATTGTTGAGCTAAGTTTTGAGTATGCTATTCTTTCCAAAGTTTCTGGAGTTTCTATAACAGTAATATTTAAGACGATTGCTAATGTAATCAATTGTGAGGAGATCGAAGAAATTCCAGGCACTCTTGTTTGGGAATGTTATCTTCTTACATGACGTACTATTATAGATCCATCAAACATTTCTTTAGTCTCAAATTTTTGTCCTGGTGCAATTGTTTGGAATCAAATTCTGAACTCAAACTTGCTTCTTAAGGATAAGGATCTAGACCTTGTGGACTCTATTGAAAAAGATTTTCTACTTCTTCTTAATTCAAACCTATAAATTGATCTTCCTCAAATTATGTTTGACTATGTGAAGAAGGCTTTTTCATCTTTTCATGAAGGAAATACATTCTTCATTCCTTACGAATGAGTTCTTTCTGAACTGCTGATCCAACAAGGAGTTGTCATAAGTTCTGAAGATGATTATTCTAAAATTTGGAGGGAAAAGCTTGAAGTTACCTATGAGAGATTCTTATGGTGGATTTTTGCAAATATATGTCTTGCAATTATTAAATATCTTGTATTAAGCAATTTTGTTGTTAAAAATTGTTCATTATTCTTATTCATATTCTTGTGTATTTTAACCGTTATGTGTGCATTTTTTATGTTGTCTGAAGAATAAAAAATAAAACTAGGACTATAAGTTAAAAACACTTGCAACATACTCATTGAAAGATTGGAAGCTAATACATATTATAAAAGAAAAACTCTCTAGTCATTCATATATGTTCTAAGGAATTCCCTAGGGTCATCTGACATATCTAGATTGTTTAAATAATCTTCCCAATTTTCCCTTGCAAATTCAACAGCTTCCTTCCTCAGAAAATTTCTGCGTTTTAACATAAAAGTTCTATTTCTTCTCTGTGTCTCAACAAAGATTACTGAAGATGTACGTACCTCTAAAGGAATCCTCTTGCTTGAAGATGCTTCAGTTGTTACATTCTTCTCATTTGCTTGAGTTGCTGCATTCAATATTGTTGTCTTTCTAAAATCTCTCTTTGGAACCCAGATTTGCTTTTGCTTATACATTTTTGGTGTTCTAAAGATTAAGTGATTCAGAATGATGGTTTACTGAATGTTTTATTGTAACTATTCATATGTTATCTTGATCGTTTAGAGTTTCAATATTGATTAGTCAAATCAATCTTTTAATGTCCGATTCTTGGGAATGGTGTATAATATATAATCCTAGTAAATATTCTCTTAAGGCAATTGTAAATGACATCTTAAAAGCTATCTGTTTGTTTTATTATTTCTTATGTTCATCTTTTAGTTCGTCTATGTACTTGCCAGAAAATCAAAAGCAAAAATAAATCATTATACTTATGCAAATTGATATGGCCAAAACAGATTTTCATTAATAAAAAAAAGGATTACATAATAAAAAGGACTGGATTACAATCAATCTAACTCCTCTAATGCCTTAGGATCCATCAAGTTTCCCCAATCAATGTCAGGTTTATCCTCTTCCACATCCTCATCTTCTGCATCTGAGATAATCAGTTGATAAAATATCTCGTCTCTGATTTTCTTCTTCTTCTTCTTCTGCATTGATTTCTTCCTTGGTTTCAAATCAGCAGCCGATGGACTTGCTTTTAAAGGTCTCGTTGCAGCTGAAGACAAACCCTCTTCAAAAGATTTCAATATAGAAGACGAAGAACTAGCATCAGATGTTTCAGAACTTGCGAGCTTCTCATGAGCTTGCACTTCCAAACTCTTAGCACCTGCTGATATCTATGTTATGGTTGAAATATTGATACTTTCAGCTGAGGATTCCATGTTATGTTGAAGGATGTTGATGAAAATGACCTATGCTTTAGTTTATTTTTATATTGGAGTTTGGGTAACCCAAACAATGGAATAAAATCCTTTTTATTGATTCTTGGAACTGTTACAAATAATAACTATTAAAGATGCATTGTACAAGCCTTTAATGCTCTATACTTCTTGAATCGTTTTCTCTTCTTTGAGAACTGATCATGTGATGATGATCTGCTTTGCATTTATGGATGTATTTTATTTGTTTCTTTTTTTTCTCTTTTTGATGTGACAAAAAGGGGAGAAAGATATAGAAGTATTTAATAGAGAATTTGAACCCATTCTATTTTGATGTTGTTTAATTTAATGTTGTTTATTTAAATTATTTAAATTTTTGTTATGCCTATTTTTTTGTGGTTATTACTCTGGGAAAATATTTTAGTTTTCTTGATAGTAGAACTTAGGTGAAGGTTACAAACCCCAGTCTTTGGACTATTAGACTTAGGAGGAGCTTACAAACCTCAACCTTTAGACTATTAGACTCAGGAACAGCTTACAAACCTCATACCCTGATGTTGCCAAGTAAATTAAAATATATTTTAGTTTTTTTTGTATATAGAACTAAGGGGGGGCTTACAAACCTCAACCTTGGACTACTAGACTCAGAGGGAGCTTACAAACCTCAGACTCTGATGTTTCTAAGAAAATTAAAATAACCCAACATTAACATATTTTAGTTTTCTTGAATATAGAACTTAGGAGGAGCTTACAAAACTCAACCTTTGACTATTAGACTTAGAGGGAGCTTACAAACCTGAGACTCTGACGTTGCCAAGGAAACTAAAATAGTCAAATATTATTCTTTAAATACTTATGTTTGTCATCATAAAAAGGGGGGAGATTGTTAGAACAAGATTTGTTCATGACATATATCCTTTGAGTTTTTATGATAACAAAGTATTGAAATAACAAATGTGTTATCTAATGTGTGTTCTAAGTGTGCAGGTTCTAAAGCTTAAAGAAAAATACAATAAGAATCTGGTATAAGGACGCACTTGAAAGAAACTAAGTTATTGACTTCTGGTGGCTCAGAATCTGAGGAACGTTCTTTAAGTAAAGACTGATAATATATGTTTTCGTAGACTCTGAAGCTGAAGGCCTCAACATCAAAAGAGCAATATATTGTCTCTAAGCTTATTAAAAATATCAGCTTCTGGTGATTAGGGATGTAAATGGATATCCATGGGGAGGGATACTATGATATCCGTATCCGCTCCATTGGATAAATATGATATCCATATCCGTCCCATATCCATGCGGGTATCTGTTAAGCGGGTAATCCGCGGGTTTTATTGTATCCGTGGATATTTTACAAACACCTTCTCGTTTTTAGTCTTCTTCTCCATGTTGCTTTGCTCGTCCTTCTTCTATGTATTTCTTTGCTCATCCTTAATGTAACATTCAACTCATGCCATAATTTTATCCATTTAAGTAGATGGCTTTTGAGTGAGGGATTCGTTAAAGCTCTTCACCCTCAATCCACTTTGGAACGTCTCAACGAATATTTCCTGGTTGGGTTGAATGATTATAATGGTTACCTCATTAAAATAGGTGATATACTTCCTCAAAGATTTTGATGACCCCTAGTGGACGTTGAAGAGGCTTGTGGTGGACACATTCTTGTGTTTTCTCCAGAGAATTGGTGGACTAGCTTCCTCACTAGCTCTTGATAACAGTAACTAGAAATCGTGGTAAGTTCATGTACTATTTTAATGTGGCATCCCTGTAGGTGTTATACAAGAGCTAGAAGTCAATAAGTATGAGGCACATATGATAGCCATATGAGTATTAATGGAGGCGATACATTCTTAGGAATCACTTCATCCATCAAATTTTGTCAGCACAAGAGGCTTAAAGTTTTCTGGCACAATGGCCCCAAAATTTAGTCAGAGATGGGTTAGTGGTCTAGAATCTCCATCTCATCAGTAGGATCGCCCTCCTCTTAATGCTATTGGTGGTTCAATTGGTTATCCTCTAAGTTTTGGTGAAGGCGACGCAGTTCTTCCATAGTAGCTCACATCTCTAATATAGCCTCATTGTTGCTGACGGCTGATGTGGCAAATTGCCTTGTCAATGCGTTAGAGAAAACAACGGAGGAAAGCTGCAAGGTTATTATGAGGGTGGCCCAAATTAATTTTACCTGGGCTTCAATTGTGCTTGCTAAAATGCATAATGAGGGGAACTTCGCTTGTGCAGAGTTGTTTGAGTATTTAAGGTGTTTAAGTGTGTTGAGGGATGATTTATGTATGATTGTGAAAGGCTATACTTTCTAGAGATCGGGGATCTCTTCCTTATTCTAGGAATGATTTATATATAGAAACTCATTGGATTTAGGCTAAAGAGTCAAAGGGTGGTTTTCCTAGCTCTCTAGTCACGGGGAGATTGTTTCCCCAATTGAGTGATTTTTCTAATCAATTATTGTTCGGAGACATCATCGCCCACATTCATTTTGTGAATGGATGATGTAATCCGATTTGGGTTGCGCAAGCCCATTTTGAGGGACTAAGCTTACTTAGGGCCCAATCTATTGTATTTCTTGGACGCTCGCCCGATGCCAACGTATTTGCCTTGACTTGCTTCTTCATGGACCATCCTACTTGGGCCTAGTAAAATTATCTTGGTACAAAAAACATTGATGTTTCTTGAACAATTTTGTTTGAGATCCCTCTAGTTAAGAAAGCTTCATAATTTATCCCAAAATAATTATTAATTTCATCATTCTTATCAGTGCCATTTTACAATGTAGACTCATTAAGACTCACATTGAAATTTAGTCACCAAGAAGACTTGGAAGCTTTGACGATATGTGATTTGTCATGATGATCGAGCTTTCCTATTTATTTTGTAAATGCATAAAGTACGAGAAAAAGAATCCTATAACAAAATATTTTGCTAAAAAAAATTACAATGTGTACTTTAATAACTATATTGGGCCCTAAAAAGGGATAGTCTATGTAAAGAAGGAAAAAGACATTGGCGAGGGGCGAGTTGTCCTGCGAAGACATATGTTATGTGAAATGGACCATGAGGTTGCCTAAATCTTAGTAACAACCTGACCAACTAGGCTTAGTCCACCCGAATTCATCCCCACTGCCCATGTACCTAGTGGGCGTGGAAGATGACGTTTCATATCACAACGAACTAGAATAGAGAGTCAAAGAGGATAACCACATTCTCCATGCTCTAAGGAAGAATAACTCCTGTTCTCTCCTCATTTCTGATGGAGGAGCTGATGTAACCACGTTCTAGCCCAGACGTAAGAAACTTCTATAAATACCCTAGCCTTAGACTCCGTTTGAGAGTTTGAAGAGGAAATGAGGGGATGCTTTGAAAAAGAAAAAGAAAGGATTGACTGAAAAGAATAAAAGAATTTAGGTGGGGATGGTTTTGGGGGATTTATTTTTATTCAAAGACCAAAGTCTCCTTAATTTGGGGAACTGAAAAATTGTATTGGAGGAGGGGTTTGAAGGATTTTGTAGGGCTCAAACAAATTGTTCAAATAAAATTTATATTGTTATATTATTCCAAAAAATAAAAATATGTTAATAATAAGCACTTTTTTTTTATCATTCTATGTGAAATTTATTTTTCAAAATATGTTAAAGATTTATTAATATTGAAAAAAAATCATTTAAAGAAATCTCTTTCCCTCCCCTCCAAACTCTCAAACAAAGCATTAAAGTATCACACGAGGGACTAAACCTAAAGTCTCGCTTGAGGCACACAACTTAAGTCTCGCGTGAGAGATTCACTTTTACAAGTCTTGCTTGAAGGACTCGCCTTTACAAATCTTGCTTGAGAAACTCGTCCCATATTTGACCTTAAGAGCTCTTTTGGGTTAATATGCATATAAAAATTGTGAATGCTATAATTAGTCACTTTGTCATTTTCAAGCCCTTGTCCTTGGAAGATTGTGTACCAATATCATTTTATTAGGCCCTAAAAAGGGATAATGTTCGTAAGGAATGAAAGACACACTAACAAGGGACGGGTTATTATACAAAGCCATATGCCACCCAAAATGGGCCATGAGGATGCATGGATCTTAGTCCCAACCAGCCCGGTTGCTCTTAGTCCACCTAAACTCATTCCCACTGTCCATTTGTCTATTGGATGTGGGAAATGACGTGTTCCATAGCAACAGACTAGAAAAGAGGGTTAAAGAGGATAGCCACCTTCATCATGATCTAAGGAAGACTACTTCTCTTTCTCTCTATGTTTCTGATGGAGGAGGTGAGGTAACCATTTTTTAGCCAAGTAAAAAACCTCTATAAATATCTAAGTCTTAGGCTTGAGGAGTGATCTTCAATTTTTCTCATTAACACATATACAGAACTTCCCATCACTTTGTTTGAGCTAATTCTAAACATCCTTAACAATCCTAGACATCACAAACAACAATCCAATTACATGATTACCTTTATTGTACTTTTTTTTAGCAAGTACACAATATTTTTTTTTTAAAGATTTTCAAAGAGAGAAATATGATTAGTAATCATTTATAGATATTTTCCAATTAGCTAGGATTTATGGAGTTAATAATTATAGAGACATTTTTTTTAAGAGGCAAAATAATATATAATAAATAAAATAGACTCAATCCTGCATAAGATATCCACAAATAGAAGCACACTAAGTCAAAGTACAGACCAACAAAATAAAGCACTTCTCTATTGATCATGAGCACTAGATTGAGAACAAAACCAACTAAGAAGACATGCCACCTCACACTAGGATACCAACAGCAATATGGCCTGCAATCAAACCCCTAACCAAAAATAATAAGAGGATTTAGATGCTATTGCAGCAAGTTACATCCAAGATTATTGTGTTTGCCTCTCAACTAATTCCAAGAGAACCTTTGAACACTTTCAAGAATCTGGTCGAAGGAAACAACTTTGTTATTGAAAATGCAATTATTCCTTGCCTTTTAAATGTTCCATATGCACGCGAAACACACCACCCTGACCCTTTTGATAATCTTCTCGTTCCTAGAAATAACTTCAAACTGTTTAAGATGATCCCAACTCTTCCGTGGAAAAGCAACAGACACGCCAATCCATCTGATTACACGTTACTAAATACCTACAAAATTAGGACACTCGAAGAAAAGGTGAGATGACGTCTCCTCCTCACCACACCTGCTCGCACATAGATTGCTCATTTGACATATGGCTCCTCTTCTTACTAAGTTATTTTTAGTCGGAAGTCTATCATGAAATAGCCTCCAAATTAGACACAATACTTTTAATGGGACCAACTTATGCCACACCAACGACAAATCCAGACTATATCCTGACCCGTTTATAACCCTCAAAATCTTTTACCTCTCATTGACAAAATACATTTCCATATTTTCTATCTCTCCTATATCTACGCGACATATGTCTCTCCACCACGACAAACTGTACTCATCGAAAACTCTTGTCAATCCCTCACTGGTGCTATATCTCTCCACTAAGGCCTTATACCAAAGGCCAACTCTCTCCTTACTAATTATCCTCACCCATTTACCTATTAGACACTTATTGAAGACACTTAATTTTTTAATAACCATGTCCTATTTTCTACAGGTCTGCATAACATCTCCCATTTGATCCAATTGATTTTTCTCCCATTCTCATCACCGCCCCAAAAAAATTGTTTAAAAAGAGATTCAATTTTAGACATAATACCTATAGGAGCTTTAAAGAAGGAAAAGAAATAGATAGGGATCGCCGACAAGACAAATTTTAACACAACCACTCTACCGCCAATGGACAAATTCTCATGCTTCCGCTTTGATAGTCTAACTCTAACCAAATCCAAAATTGGTTTCCAAGTCTTCTCAATTCTATAATTAACACCAATCGGTAACCCTAAATAAGTGAATGGTAACGAACCCACCTTACACCTTAGAGATTTGGCTGCATCCGTGAGCCAACATTGACATATGTTAACACCAATTAAGCAACTTTTCTGATAGTTAACTTTTAAACCCGACATCATTTCAAATAAGGACATATTCACTTTCATACACATAATATTCTCCCTTTTTTTCACCAATAATTAACGTGTAATCTGCGTAATGCAAATCAGAATACCTTTCCTTTCCATTTTCGATTTTGTATCCGCTAAACTTACCCAACTATACTGCTCTACTCATAAGAATATTGAAACCTTCTGCCACAAGAAGAAATAAGAAAGAAGATAAAGAATCTCCTTGCTTCAATCCTCTTCCGACCCTAAACTCTTTTGTAAGGCTTCCATTCACCAATACCGACACCATAGACGAGCTTAAACATTCAACAATTCACTTTCTCCATTTATCGTGAAATCTCATCCTAACCATCACCAAATCAAAAAAATTTCAATTCATCGAATCATATGTCTTTTCAAAGTCGACCTTTAACAGAATCACTTCCTTTCTCTTCTGTTTCGCTTCATCTATAACTTCGTTGACGATTAAAATATCGTCTAAAATTTGTTATCTCGAGATAAAAACTAACTACATTTATGATATAATTGAATTTATCACTTTTCTAAGCCTATTTGCTAGCACCTTTGCAATTATTTTTATAGATGCATCCGACTAATGAAATTGATCGAAATTCTTCCAATTTAGACGGATTTTTCTTCTTCCGGATTAGAAGACACAAACACCATCATCTACTTTTACTTTCTAATCATTAGACTTCTAAATAAAATACAAATCCGTAACGAATGCTATTAGACTACTAAATGAGAAAACAAGCAAAAAAATTTCATAAAACAAATAAATATATAAAACATAATAGGAAAGGTTTATAATTTGATCCTAAATAGCAAAATCATAGAAACAACATAGAAAAAAATTGAAAAGAAAAGAAAAAAAAAAAAAAAAACACCCTAGTGTTTCTGGATGATCATCACAATCCCCATCGCATCACTCATCAATTACGTTAATCTTCACCACTCTTACATTTCGATTTCAAAGACACCAAAAAAACATTATTGAAATCACAAACCTTGTCCCCTTGTTTTGTTCCGCACACAAACCTTAACCTCTCCAATTCATATCCAATTTTCCTTCTTTTTCCTTCAATAACGCCTTGAAATTTCCCCCCTTTGATCTCTCTTTCCAACGAGAACACTCTCCGGTATTATATATTTGTAGAAGAAAAAGATGCTCAAAAATCCCGTTTTTCAAGTTTATCAATTTCTTTCGAATTCTCAAGGTATTTGAGCTCTGCGATGAAATTAAGCTTATGGGTGTTGTGTAAATTTGATTATTATTTGTGGGTCATAGGAAAAAACTGAACTTTTTTTCCTCAATTACTTATTTGCTGAAAATTATGATGTTTTGTTGTGTCTTCTGGTGTAGATAATTGTGAATTGAAATGGGCACTTACTGAATCTAGTGTTGAGGGAAGTTGTGAGAGATTTTTGTTAAGTTTGAACACTGGAATTATATTTGTGTTTGTGACTTTTGTTTATTGTGGTTTTGAATGGATGAAAATTGGCTTTGACAATGCTACTGTTTTGACTTTATACTAGTGAGATAGGTTGGTTTTATTTCTTGTATGGTTAGAAATTAGTCTATGAATTAAGCTATGCAATTCTATGAAGCTGAGTTGTCTTAACATTTTTCACCTATATAGCACTGATACTTCAGATTGATGGCGTATCAGATGTTACATGTGTCGGTGTTGGTGTCATATTTGGTGTCTCTGTTCATGCTTCATAGTTTGCCACTCGGGAACAGTTTTTTTCCCCTTTTGCCACTATTTTGTTAACGCTTTTTTTATGATTATATACTAACTCTAAAAGAGGTAAGATGTTCAACTGTTGTATTGGTATTGACAGAAAGCGGATAATTTTAGATTTATGGAGAGGGTTGCGTTGTGATGCTGAATGTTGCAGCGAACCACTGGAGTAGGGATGAATTCTGCAATGGATGATATGAATTTGATTCAGCAAGCACAGAGGCATCACTTGGTTGTGAGGGAGATTGGTGAAGAGATTGATTTAGAAATTGGACCCGGGGAAGATGATCCTTCATTTGGTAATACAACACTAATTGGTGCGCCGTTGCGGGAATCTTCTGCGGAGGATCATGGCGAGAGCAAGCAGATGATGGTGGTTTCTCAGCTTTCTAATGATGTTCAAGATATGTCTCAGACCCAACAGGTGAAAAGGAAGAAAAAGGTTGTTAAAAGATGGAGAGAGGAATGGGCAGACACCTACAAATGGGCCTATGTCGATGTGAAAGACGGGACACCGAGGATTTTCTGCTCTGTCTGTAGGGAATTTGGCCGGAAGCATCGAAGAAATCCTTACGGTAATGAGGGAAGTCGTAACATGCAGATGAGTGCGCTCGAGGAACACAATAATAGTTTGCTTCACAAAGAGGCTCTTCGTCTTCAATCGGCCTCCAAAGATAAAATTATGGCTGACAAGCCTGTATATGTAAAAGGTTGGCCATCTCCGCACGCTACTATATTAACTGACATGTGCAAATGTGCAAATACTGTTTTTAGTTTCATTAGAAACATTATCATACTTCTATGGCTAATTTCAAGTCTTATTTCTTTTCTTCTTGATTGAATTTTTGTTTTTCAATTTAAAGATTAAATATCTTGATACTTATCTGTGCGCTATTCATTTTCTTGATAAAAATGTTTGCATTCTTTTGGGTATTGCCTGACAAGTTTCATAATTGAAGCCGTAATGTCAAAAACAGCGGGATCAATTCTTGAAGCAACACTAAAAAGGGATCCTCATGAGGTTGAGTTCATTCAGGCAGTCCAGGAGGTAGTTCAAGCTCTTGAGAGAGTCATCGGGAAAAATTCTCAGTGAGTTTTGTTCAAATGGTTATAATTGTATAATTTTTATTTATTTATTATTACATATGACAAACCTTATGTTTTCATGTTTCAGTTATGTTAACATCATGGAGCGATTGTTGGAACCTGAACGAATGATTATTTTTAGAGTTCCATGGGTGGATGATAGGGGTGAGACACACGTTAATAGGGGGTTTCGAGTACAATTTAACCAGTCAATGGGTCCATGTCGGGGTGGCATTCGATTTCACCCGTCAGTGAATTTAAGTATTACCAAATTCCTTGGCTTTGAGCAGGTAATTACCAATAGTTTTGGTACTTCCTATTATTTTTACATCAATTTTATACGAAACTTCTTATATGCAGACGTTAAAGAATGCTCTATCACCTTACAAATTAGGAGGAGCAGCCGGTGGAAGTGATTTTGATCCAAAAGGCAAAAGTGAGAATGAGGTGAGTTATCAGTTTAATCTCATCTTGTGTAGTTTAAAAAATTATAAGTACTAAATATTAATTTGATATGGTTGCAGATTATGCGATTTTGCCAGAGTTTCATGTGCGAGATGTATCATTACCTTGGTCCTGACAAGGTAACTGAAAGTACATTTTTCCTTTATCTTTATTTATCTATTCATGTTGAAGGCCTGATCATCATATTATTCTTGCGATATATATTAGGACCTTCCATCGGAGGAGATGGGCGTTGGTACTCGCGAGATGGGGTATCTTTTTGGACAGTATAGACGTCTAGTTGGTCATTTTCAGGTAATTAAAGCATTGTTAAATACCAACTAATTATAAAATAGGAACAACCACAATAATAGTTTTCATGATATGTAGTATATAATATGCATAATGAAATTCGAGTTCACTATGATAATTACGATGTTACATTAAGAATCCACAAATGAAACAGATACTTATTCAAAGTTAAACAAGGATGAATGTTGAACAAGATATAGATGAGTGTTGAACCCTCTCTACTACCCAACAAACTCTTAACTTGAAACCAGAATTAAAGCCTCACCGTGCTCTCAAACCTTGATTCATAAATTAACGCCTAGGTAGAATCAGAAACATCAATTACACAACTTCAACACTCGACCCCTTCTCCATCAATTGCGCAACTGAACCATTGACTATATAGTCAATTGCAATTGAATAAGTAACGGTGCGTCCTCACGATACACTTGCGGAATAGAAGCAAACCAGAGAACTCAAAATCAAAGAACGGTGGGAACTGGAGCGTCACAGAACTTGTGCGCAGAAGAAGGATTCAGAACAATGGTGCTTGAACGAAAGCATGAGGAACAGGGAGACGTAAAAGCTGTTTTGAAATTGAGTAAGTTACATCCAATTAGGTTACAATACTATGAAGTAGACCCTTTATCTGCTGGTGGAACCCAGACGTCGTCAATATCTACCAGGAGTCTAATGCATCAATAAGATTTACTGTTTATTCTTTAATATCAAAAACCTAATCACTATTGCAAAGTCTTCATTCTTTTCTCTTCTCTCGTTCCTTATCTAAAGTTGTGTAGCTTCATCAAAAACATCAATAAATGTAAATCATAATGGCCAGAGGTATTACTCCCTCCATCCCAGTATGAGTGTCATACTATGTTATGTCACAAATTAAGGATAAGCTTTACATGAAATAAATAGAACAAACTTTTTACTAAATCAACCTTATAATGCATTGGTGTATTCACTATTATCATAAATACAAGGTGGTGAGTGATTCAAATAGTATTAACTAGATGGTAAAATTAGAGAAGAGTAATTTTTATTACATTGAAACTGAAAAATAACTTATTTCGTGACAAATTCTTTTTGCAAATGTGATACTCATAATGTATACACCAATGCATAATTTTAATCTGGTTGCTGTAGTTTTTTTTTTTTTTTTTAAATTCAAATTTTAATTTTAACCATGTAGCCGGCCCGACTTAGTGGGAGAAGGCTTAGTTGTTGTTGTTGTTGTAGATTTCTTTATTTATTTTTTCCGTATGCTATCCTTGCCTTTATGTTCTTGGGTTATCGCTATGCTACATAGAAATAAATGTGCATATTATGCCACATTATGTATTATGTATAGTACACTATAACATATCTAATCTGTTTAGAAACATGATATTTTGAGATTCTGATTATGCTGGCATTAATTGAAGAAAGAAAAACTCTTATTGTCATGTGATTTTCATATGCATACCTTACTTCTGCAGGGAACTTTTACAGGGCCAAGAATATTTTGGTCTGGCTCCAGTCTTCGACCTGAAGCTACTGGCTATGGACTGGTAATTTCAACTTTTAATTGCTTCTTGTGGAAATGAGACGTGTAAATGAGTATATCTATATGTCTAAAACATGTACTACATGGTAGACTTTCATTTTCTTTCTCTTTTTTCTTTGATCGTGTTGTGGCAGGTCCTTTAAGTTTCCACGAGCCTGCATTTCTATATACTAACTTTTCATTTCAGAATAAAGAGCGTACGCCATGCATGTCCATTCTGACCAAGAATGTTACCACCAAGTTTTTTCTGAATCTATTGTTTCAAGATTAAATTTAACAAGGTTTTCATGCATCTGCAGGTTTTCTTTGCCCAGCTCATGCTAGCCGACATGAATAAAGAACTCAAAGGATTAAGGTTATTTATTTATTTATTTATTTATTTATTTTTTAAATTTAGACCATTTGATGTCTCCCAAATTTATTTCATACATTCGTGAATTGTGATCCTGGAATGCTCTTCTAATATAGAATTTTCTGTAGATGTGTTGTAAGTGGTTCTGGAAAGATTGCACTGCATGTTTTAGAGAAGCTAATTGCATATGGTGCTCTACCCATTTCAGTATCAGGTAATTTTTCTTTTCTTTTATGAATATAGTAGTAAAAAAATATAGGATTGTTAGTGACATGTACGTGTTTTTTTAACTAAAACATTAATCAGATTCTAGGGGATATTTGGTTGATGAAGATGGATTTGACTACATGAAAGTACAATTTTTGAGAGACATCAAAGCTCAGCATAGAAGTTTGCGGTTCGTATCATTTCTGTCGTTCATTTATGTTTCATGACGGCAGTTATATATGATGCTGTGGTTCTTGTTCATGAATTGGCATATGTAGAGACTATTCAAAGACCTATGCTCGGTCCAAATATTATGACGAAGCAAAACCCTGGGTTGAAAGATATGATCTTGCATTTGCTTGTGCTACACAGAATGAGATTGATCAAGCTGATGCCATCAATTTGGTTAATTCAGGATGTCGCATACTAATAGAAGGTAGTTAGTTATATTTCCGAGATGTGATATGTATTTGTCATTTTCTTTCTCAACTTTCTTATATTTAGACTAATGAAATCTACTTATAATTTGAATCTTAGGTTCAAACATGCCCTGTACCCCTGATGCAGTTCAAGTTCTGAGGAAAGCTAATGTTCTTGTTGCTCCTGCAATGGCTGCTGGTGCTGGAGGGGTGAGATGTTTACTTAATCTTTCCTATGTAAATTGCACACGTTCCTACTTTGGTTTTTAGCAATACACCTCTCGCGCCTAACACTATTGGGCTTGGTGCCTGGATATGAATGATGGGCGTCCTGGACGATAAGTTCTGATACCAGTTAGATTATTGTATAGACCCAATTGCAGTATGGGAGCATAATAGTGGGCTAGTTTGTGTTTTTAATATGGAGGCCCATGGTCTAAAAGTGCAAATCACTTACGTCTATTTTCCACTATCTTTTTTACTATAGGTGCTACCCCAACACTCTCTTTAATATTGTCATTTCTAATTTTATCTTGTCTAGTCTTATCACACATCTAACGCAACATCCTTATCTCTGCTACACTTACTTTATTCTCATGTTGATTATTAATCGCTCAACATTTTGTCCTGTGCAACATCACAGGTCTTACCGCAGTTTGATAAAATTTTCGCTTCAGCTTGAGCAATACCTTTGTGTCACATAAAACCTCTGAAGCCCTCTTCCATTTCAGCCACCCAGCTTGAATTCGATGCCTTACATCCCCTTCTAGTTCTCCATCATTTTGTATTACGGACCCAAGCTATTCAAACCATGTGATTTTCAAGATGATATGGTCTCCAACTTTCACCTTTAAGTTAGAAACACTTCTCTTTTTGCAGAACTTACATTCCATATACTCCGTCTCATACTTAGGCGAAAACCATGCGTTTCTAAAGCTCGTCTCCAACCTCTCATTTCATAATATCTAAAACATCACGAGTGTATTCCTGATTGATTAACAGCATTAAGCGCGACATTTGGAAATTGAATAGACCTTCCTTTAATCTTTTGTTCTCCTTGCTTGTAGGTCGTGGCTGGAGAACTTGAATTGAACCACGAGTGCAGTTTGATGAACTGGTCCCCAGAGGACTTTGAATCTAAATTGCAGGTAGCTATCAAACCACAAACTTTTCCTTTTTGACAAGTTTGAGGTTATTGAGCATTACATACTTTTTTTCTTTGTTTTCTTCCATGTTAGTATTTTGAGTTACCTGTTTAGCTTCTGAACAGAAAACCTACCAACTAACGATTCCACCTTTCCTCAAACGCAAGAAAAAACCTCTGTTGATAATCAATGTTATATCAACTTGTGTTGCTTTTTTCTTTTGGCAGGAAGCAATGAAACAAACATATCAAAGAGCTATAAAAGCTGCAACTGATTTCGGTTATCAAAAGGAAAGTCCCGAGTAAGTGCTTTTTTTTGGCATTTCTAATTAATAGCTTTTCTTAAACATATTCATGTTTTAATAACCACTTAATTTAATTAATTGTCAGGGCTTTGGTACATGGAGCAGTTATCTCTGCCTTTCTTACTATAGCTCAAGCCATGACTGATCAAGGCTGTGTATAATAATAAAATTTGGATGCATCATGATGCTGTTATTTATCACCAAAGGTCATCAATGACCCTACGTCACTACTGAGAAATCATATTTTGTTGTATAATTTGTAATATAAAAATTGATTATGAAAAGGGTGAATCAAAATTTAGACGACAAATTTGACAGTTTATCAATCCACTCTCCTATATGCTCATTTTTAGATAATACGCATCTGACAAATCCTCTGCGTTTAGAGAGTGGATTGAGAAAATCTCGATAAATTTGACTTGTACAATATTGTTAAGAAAAGGAAGAAATTGTGATTGGGTTGTTTAACCCGGCTAGACTTGATGATCATTGATGAAGATTTGGATGTTGAGATTAAAAATAAAATATTAGCATTTGAAAATTATTGAGAATTGAAGAATGTTGTTTTATTGTCAAATCCAAACTTAGGATTGTAGACTTTACTTACCTTTTAAATATATTATCAGTTTAATGCTCATAATGTCTTAATGTTCATAAACTTTTTCTAATATTCAAAAGTTCACAAAGTTTCAAAACACTTTTGAAAATTGTTAATTTCATTTTCAAATGTAAACTAGTATTTATACACGCATAGAAATTATCATGTACCAAGACAATACTTTGGAAAGACACCATGAACATGAACCATAACACAACATTGCCATGGCACTGATTTCAAGAAATGTTATATCTCACTATTTGGTATTTATGAAATATTCCATCTCAGCATTGGTAATCGATTATGCCTTTGGGGTAATAATCATTATTGATTGTCTATATTTAAATATGCCTGAAACTTTTAAAATGTTAATTGATTACTAATGACAAAATTAGAGTGTATTAGTATGTATTAAAGTAATAAAATAATATTTGTATTCACGAGGATTGAATTTTAACGAGATAAACAAGTTTGAGTTAACATAATTTAAAGGGGGTTTGTTTTTACTTTGGAAAATATAAGATTATAAAGGTGATTAAGTATTCACGTTAGAATCGACAAATTAATCCTACTACTGCACCAAATTATCATTATCCTAATTATATTTATGATTAACACAAATATGTGTATTATCATTATCATTAGTCCTATTTTTATTTAAAAGACTAATGATATATACATTAGATTTAATTAAATAACTTATATCAAACAAACATCGATCATAGGTCAAATGTATATGCAGTGTACTCAATTTTAAAGATACAAAATAAAATAAAAATTTTATTTAATTATTGTCATTTACATACATTATATTAAGAATATTAAAACAACTACATTATGTATGAATGATGTATTTCAAAACGTTCTTTAGGCGTTAAAACCGTTTTAGTAATGTATTATAATAATACTCATCAGCGAAGTTGCTGTGGTGTAGTGGTTATCACGTCAGTCTTACACACTGAAGGTCTCCAGTTCGATCCTGGGCAGCAACAAACGTCTGTTTATGTTAATGAAAGTGTTTGAATTATATGTTTTTGTTAAGTTTCAGGTGGTGGTCCTAAGAGTATGCACAGTAAAAACAAAATTTGAAAAAGAAGATGAAAATAGATAGTCAAAGAAAAAGAAAAAGAAATAAATGGGTACCGAAAAAATAAAAAGTCTCTAATTAATGAAAGTGTTTGAATTATATGTTTTTGTTTAGTTTCAGGTGGTGGTCCTAAGAGTATGCACAGTAAAAACAAATTTTGAAAAAGAAGATGGAAATAGATAGTCAAAGAAAAAGAAAAAGAAATAAATGGGTACCGAAAAAATAAAAAGTCTCTAATTGCTCAAGAAATTTAGTAAATGGTTGAAGTGGGAAAAATAAAATGTGTGTGCATGTGTGTGCATGTGTGTGCTCGTGCGCACGTGTGTACGTGTGCGTGCATGTGTGTGCGTGCGTGCGTACATGTGTGCCTGATTGAAGTGGGAAAAATAAAATGTGTGTGCATGTGTGTGCTCGTGCGCACGTGTGTGTGCGTGCGTGTGCGTACATGTGTGCCTGCGCGCGCATGTGTGTGCGCGTGCACGCGTTGAGTGTGTGTATGCGCGTGCGTGCATGTGTGTGATAATAATTTGATAGACTCTTTAGACATTTTTAAAGCCTATGATAAAATGATCTATGCATGTTGATTGAGTGAAAGTTTTCATTGAGTGAATTGTTGAGAAGATAGAAAATATTAAATAAATATGAAGAAATAGTAAAATACTTTGAGTCATCCAACCCAAGGTATGAGAATGGAAATGGAAATTGAGTATGAACATGGTACTATTCTACCAAGTAGCGTCAGCTTATAAATTTTCATCAAAGGGAAAAATCCAACTTTTCTTAAATGTCACTTTTCAAGCATTTTCTTGATGACAGGGAAATGTTTATATTTGGGATTGTGATAGAAGTCAGTCACACTATGGTTTTAGTACTTAAATTTTTTGTTTTAAAATTTTTTTTACTATTAATGCATTTTCGTTTTATATGGTTTAATAAAGATTTTGAGTATTTGTGGAAAAGACCAAATTGTGTTAAAATCATCTTAATTTGACAAATTTCACAGTATTTTATTATAATAGTTAAGATGATATTGAAGTAAAATACAACACGAAGAACGAAAGAGAATTAAAGAAAAGTATAAAAACAATCAAAAGTGGCACACTTCAAAATTGTTAAATGTAATTTATTGTTTTGATTTGATATCATATGATTAGATATCATATTGATGTAACTTATTGAACATAGTGAGATTTTTTTTTCCTAGAGCAACCTTTGTGAGAGACACACCACATACTCACCCAAAATCTTAAGGTAATAGGTGTATGGGTTCTCTCACTTATAAGACCAACTCCAATGGGAGTTCTTAGAGTGAGTTTGCCAACATGGCACTCATATTTGCTATTTTCAAAATTGCCATGTTGTTGAACGGTGCTTAATTAAGCAACAGTTCTTCAACTGTTCTTATATTAAAATATTAATTTTATAATATAAAAATTATAATTTAATATAAAATTTTATTTATCATTTTAATTATCACATAAAAATTATAATTACAATATTAAAATATTGATTTTATAATATAAAAACTATATTTTAATTATAAGTTTAAATTATAAGTTTAATTTGAATTTTATTTATTTTATTTTTATTTATTTTAAATTATAATATTAATTTTAACTTTTTTTATTTTATATCAAATTTAATTTAAAACACTAAAATTAACCAAGGAGAGATTGAAATATTTTTTAAAGTTTAATCTAATTTTTTTTAAGTTTATATAGTAGAATGAAATATTTTTCCTTAAAACAACACTATATACCGGTTGGACTATATAGTAGACTGAAATAATTTTCTGTAAAAAAATTAAAATTATTATTTTAAGTGATATAAAATTTAATATGAATAAAATATTAACATATAAAGTAAACTTGTGGGACCCAATATGAGTTCTTCAGAATTGCACCATTGGAGCGAAAAATTAATTGAGTTGCTTCAAGCTGACGTGGCTTAATAAATCCCACAAAGAACCCAAAAATGAGTTCACGGTTGGAGATGCTCTAAATGCTCAAATCACCACATTTCTATCCAATGTGGGACTATTATCCACCCTACTCACACTTGTTAATACTTAACAAAAATAACAGTGGTGTTATTTAACTTCATCAAACCTTCACGATGCCTAAAACCTTTATTGTGAGGGTTGCTTCATTGCAATTACTGAAGCATGCAAACAGTTACTATGGTTGAAGAAATTTTTGTAGGAGTTTGATTTTGTTCAAGACAAATAAATGTTATTTATTGATAGTCAAAACACTATTCATCTTTGTAAGAATCCGATTTTTCATAATAGGTCCAAACACATTGATGTGAGATATCATTGGATATGTGATCTTTTGGATGCAAAGTTGTTGGAGTTAGCTAAAGTTCATATAGATGATAATGGTTCTGATACGATGACTAAAACATTACCAAGTGGAAAATTTGAAGCTTATTGTGATATCGTTAGTTTGGCGATTTCCTCCACATAGTTGTGAGAGAGAGATTTGTTGGGTATGAGGTCCCTTCTTATGTGGAAAAAGACTCAAATATGATTGACCCATTTGTATCACTTATTTAAGTGGAGATGATCAATTTAAGATCGAGAGAGATAGAGAAAATAAGGATTCAAAAGAGAGAAAAGATGAGAGAAACTCATTCCGTTTTTTTTGTAACCAGTCTCACTAAATCGACGATTCTCAATTCGTTAACCGTCAGATCAAGCTCAAATTTGGAGGGCAGGTTCATAACACATGTATATAATTTTTGACCGTTCAGAATTTCAAAACAACGTCTGAGATGAGATTATCTACTTTGCACTGAAGCTACAAATTTGGAAAAATTTTCAGCTTTTTTATTCTTATTTGTAACCTAGTTTGCTTTGTGATTTGCGGTTCTTAGCACTAATTTGTGAATCACTTTATGACTCTCTTGTAACCTTAATTGATTATAGTGGAGTTATTTATTTAGTTTGGATGACTCGTGATTTTTACTCTCATATTGAGGGGATTTTCACGTTAAAAATATCAGTATTCTTTGTATTTTTATTTGTTCGATTTGTCGCCTTATATTTGTTGTTGATCTGCAAAGTTTCTACACGTCTAAAAAATTTTATGTTTGCCACGTGTTGATATGTAATTGTCTCTTAATTTTTTTTTAATGAGAATATGGCGATATAGACTCTATGAAATGTGTCATTGAATGGAAACGTAGATTGAATTTGGTGTTGATTGGATGAAAGTAACATTATGCAGCTTTCAGATCAGCAAGAATTTTAGATGAAAAATAAACCATAAGTCTATTAAATCATAAGAGAGTGTAGCAGGGTCTTTCTTTATATTTAATTTAAAAATAAATAAAATAATAATTAAACCATAAGTCTATTAAGTCCTCAGAGATGTTGATGCGCTTGAAATTAGATAAAAGAAATTCTTGACTTATTACATGCTACTTTGGCATGGATGCACGATGAAAAAACTAGTCTAATTGCTCTCACTTTAAATTTAGTTGAATAGTTTGTCCATCCATTAGTTATGGTGTTCCTATGTTTTATAGTCAATAATTACAACACTAAAAATGTTCTCAGTATTGCACTCCAAGAACATCTGTTAAATACTATTTACTTGGTGATAACAAAAACAAAACCACACAAGATGGAAATTCCTTCAAAGCCAAAAAACTACAACATGAGAAAAATCTACACATGTAATTTAACTCGCTCGCATGGATGAGTCACACTTTTCAGCTAGATAATGATAAAGAATATCATCTTCATCATCCGTTAAGAAACAGATAAACCATGTATTTTATTATTATGGATAAATTTTTGAGATAAAACATATTCTCTATAATTTTATTTATAAGAAAATTTTGACTTTTTAGATTTATTGAATAATCAATGTATCTAATCAGACCAGATACATTGATTATTCAATGAATCTAAAAAATAAATTTTCTCTTATAAATAGAATCGAAGGTAATATTACATTGTGATTTTTGTTGACACAATTACTAAAACAGTTGTTTTAAGTCCAACAACCACAATGTGAACGACGTGTTCCTCAAAAAGAATTATGTCATGTGATGTATGAAAGATTTTAAAGCCATTTAAGTTTGTTTTAGATTTAAAAGCAACATTTTAATATTTTCTTCAATTTTTTTATTAAAACTCTTATGGTTTCATTTTCAATTTTATTTATGTTTTTTTATTAAAAGTCCATTAGAATTTCTTTTTCTATATTTAAATACATTTTTTGGTGAGCTGTTAAGGTTTTCTTTGATCATAATAAAATTCATTATTTTCTTTTTCTGTTGGATTCCATAGCTTATCTTATTGGTTTTGTGCTTACAATCCTGTGTTTTCATTCTAGGTTTAGTGCTAGTTATTCCTTCGTGATTCCGACTGCGTCAGGTAGCATCAGAGCATGTTCTCTTCTATTTCTTTTTGTAGCTTGATTAGCCATGGGAGATCAAGTGGTGACCATATCAAATCTTGAGGGAATTATTGCGGCTTTTACCGCGACTCTAATTTCTTTGACTGAACAGATGGCAACTTTAGCAAATCAGGTGAACAATGCGGACAATAACGGAAATTAGTGAACAAACAGGGGGAGAACATGTTAAGGCACCGGTGGAAATAATCGTGTTGTTATTGCTAGAAAATTCAAGTTCTGAAGAAGAAAAATCCTACGAGGAAGAGGTTGATCATGGGAGTCAACAATATAACCATGACTATCGAGTAAAGGCTGATATTCCATTGTTTTGTGGAACGTTGGGAGTGAAGGAGTTTCTGGATTGGCATATAAATGTTGACTGGTTCTTCAATGTTATAGACATCCTTGAGAACAAGCAAGTTAAGATGGTGGCGATCAGGCTGAAGAGTAATGTTGTTGTTTGGTGGAATAAACTTATTGTTCCGAGACAGAGGCAAAGAAAATGGTCGTTCAGATCTTAGTGAAGAATGAAACAAATGATGCTAAAGCGGTTTTTACCAGAGGATTGTGAGTAGATTCTTTATAAGATGTACATTTAGTGTGTTCAGGGAAAGTGAACTATAACAAAATACATAGTTGAGTTCCTGATTTTTCTGAGCGTAATGAACTAGGAGAATCGAATAGACAAAAGGTAGCTCGATACATCAGTGGCTTAAAGGGATCATTGTAGGAGAAGATAGGTTTGCAGACTGTATAGCCTAGGGCTGAGGTATCCAATCTAGCTTTAAAGGCTGATGGAAAAATCTCGTTGAAATTTCTCATCTTTTAGGTATTCTCCCTAAAATAAATTTGAATCAGTAGGCGACAAGGAAAAAAGTGCAGCAACTATGGATTCCAACCTTGAGAATAAGGGGACTAGCAACACTAGCGGTGTGCAACAAGGTAAAGCACCAATCCAAAGCCAGAATAATTCATATGATAAAGCACCAATCCAAAGCCAGAATAAATCCAATGGAGGTCACAAATCAAATGTTTGTCTAACAAGAAGAGTCAATTTTGTTGCAGAAGAAAGGGAAAAGGAAGAGGAAATAGTAGGGCATGCAGTTGAGAATGATGAATATGCAAGGGTTGAGTTTGTAGAGGAAGATTCTGATGAGAGGGTAAATTTTGTGTTGCATACAATTTTACTACCATCCAAAAATGAAGGACAGCACAAGAATTTATTTAAAACACACTATTTTATCAAGAACAAGGTGTGTAATTGATTGTGGATAGTGGCAACATGGAGAATCTGGTGTCGCGAAAATTGGTAGATTATTTGAAATTATCCGCAGAATCTCATGAGAAGCCATACACTCTTGGTTGGGTAAGAAATGGCTCCCAAGTTCGAGTAACATTGGCTTTTAGATTTCCTATCTCCATCGGAAAGTATTACAGAAAAGAGGTACTTTGTGATATTCTTGATATGGATATTTGTCATATTTTACTTGGTAAGTATTGACAGTTTAATAATGATATCACTTATCGAAGACGGGATAACGTGATGATGTTTACATGGGAAACACGTAAAATTGTTATGTCTCCCGTTTTACACTTTGATAAAAATCCAGGAGGAAAGAAGTCTAGTTTCTTGGTGATGACAGAGAGTGAAAAGGAGCTGAATGAGGTTGTTAAAGAAAATTTCTGTCAATTGGTGAGTAAAGGGCTTATGAGTGTTGTAAAGGAGGAAACGACAATTCCAAAAGAAATGCTAAGGATTCTGGAGGATTACAAGGAATTAATTGTAGATGAGCTGCCAAACGATTTGCCTTCTATGTGAGATAAACGACGGAAAGTTAAAGCTTTCAATATGGGAGACAATGTGATGGTGTTTACGTGTAAGGAGAGTTTTCCAATTGGTACTTACAGCAAGATGCACCTGAGCAAGTATATGGTAGCTCTTATAATACTTATATGGTAGCTCTTATGAATTTCATAAATATATCTAATACTTTTAATGTCATTGACATTCTTGAATATCAAGCTAATGAGGTTGTTTATCAAGAAGAGAACTCAGGGTCGAGATCTTGATAGGTGGGGGAAACTGATGTAGGAAGGTTTTTTAAGCCATTAGAGTTTGTTTCAAGTCCAAAAACAACATTTTAATATTTTTCCCAACTTTTTTTTATTGTTTTAAATTAAAAGTCCATTATGGCATATTTTTCTATTTTATTTCTGTTTTGGATTAAAAGTCCATTAGAGTTTTTTTTATGTATTTAAACACTTTTGAGTGTGGTCCGTCAAAGTTATCTTTGATGATAATAAAATTAAGTATTTTTTTATTTGGTAAAATCCAGAGTTTATCTTATAGATCCTGGGCTTGAATCTTGTGTTTCCATTCTAGATTTAGCGTTTGTCATTTCTTTGTGATTCCATCTGCATCATCCAAGCTCATTAGGTTGTAATGGACGTTATTCATGTGATGGAAGAGACGACTGAGTATTGATGGAATTAGTTGGTGTATGAAAAATATGACGGAGCTTTAAAATAGAAAATCAATGAGATTGTTTCTTGAACTTGTCCAAACAAAGTTCATGACCAAGGAAGACCATTTTGCTTCGTCAAAAACCATAATATCAAACATGTTTTAATGAATGAAACAAAAGAAGCATAACCACATGGCAAGCCTTTTAAAATCACATTTAATGGCCGACAAGAATAGGATCAGTAGTTACAACTAGGACATAACCAAACTTGTGAATGCAAAGAAGGTAATCCCTAGTAAAGGACAAAGCTCAACACGAAGGTTGTTTGTGTCTGGCACAAGTTTGTTTGTTAAAATAGGCGTAAGGGTGGTTTCAAAGTTTATATAAACATGAGAATAACCAATAACGCACATAAGGGTTTCACGGGATAAGGTTGGTTGAACCCAAAAAAAGAACTATCATATCACTCATCACGTGAGTGGTATGAAGATACACACAAGCATATGACTTAATCTGTTGATGCCATATATGAAAATATGATTCGCTTAGATTCTCTAAAATTTACAGAAAATGCTAATGATAGTAAAGAAAACGTCACAACTTTGGCTATTCTTGTTTCTCTCACAACTTTGACTATTCACGTTTCTCTTTGCTATTGTTGTGCTAGTATATTTTTCTTCATGATTTCTTTTTCCAACTCAATTAAATAATTTGTTTTTAAGATTTTAACCAATTTTTAATTTAGTTTATTTTTAGAACTGGCTTTGATGATTGAATATCATCAAATATAAGCCCTGAATACCCCCTAGCAATCGGCATGTTCTGTCTTTAAATTTAGTTATTAAAAAATAAAAAATAAACCATAAGTCTAAGTCCTAAGACAACTTGATCTATGAATGAGATAAAAACATAAGATTCTTAACTTAACCTGCTACTTCAGAATGAAACAAACTCTCATTTCTATCACTTTATATTTAGTTATTGTGTGTTCCTACTATTTATAGCCGATAACTACAAAAGAAATGTTTCTTAATACATATTGTCACACCAAGAACATCTACAAAATACTCTTTTCTTAATGGTAACAAGAACACAACATGATAAAACTACATATACAATTTAACTCGCTCGCACAGAAGAATGTGTGGATGAATCACACTTTTCAGCTAGATAATGATCAAGCATATCATCTTCGTCATCTGTCAAGAAACAGATAAAGTCTGTGTTTTATTATTATGCATAACTTTCTAGACAAAATAAGTGTATCATTGCTAATTATGAAAGTGTATCATTTAATTATGAAAGGTACTAGTAATCAATGTGTTAGACATTTCATAGGTGGTTATTTGAGTGGGGAGAAAACCCAACATCTCTAACCGTGGCTTCTCACTGTGAATGTATGTATTGTATTCCTGGGAATAATTTTAGAGATATTTTTCAATGAGAGTCGCTTGTTATTCCTCACAATTATTATTAGAATCAGTTTCTACCCTTCAGTATCTCAGCATTGATTTTGAAGTTGTGTTGTATTTGGAATTTGGTCTAACTCATTTTTACAAATCAGACTTTTAAGGTAAGAGGTGTCACTCTATATAAACTCTCACAAATTTCAATTTCTAACCAATGTTAGACTAAGAATTTTTACAATAAACCCCATCACGCCCAACATTCTTTTTGAGATTGGTGCATGAATATAAATGAGGAGCGGTCTGTGATCTTATCCATAGGTTTTGGTATCGTATTAGAATTTAACATATCTCATCCTTATAAAACTGACTTGGGGTGTCACTACATAAACTCTCCCAAGGCTCTATCACTAACTATGAAGCACAGAATTTGACACTAATACGACACGAAACGATAGGGACATTCCGACACTAATAATGTCAAAAACATAGAACACCAACATCGACACCACTATATATACGATAATATTTAAACTTGATTTACCCATCTATAATTAAAAGATTAAAAAATACTTTAATCAAAATAATTATTTTTAATTTTCATTTATAACATTGGTTCGGTACATGATTAACCTGTTTAGAAGTGTGAGATTTGTCTTAAAAAATGTGTAAGGTGTGTTGAAGCAAAGTAAAAAACAAATTATTTTTTAAACACTTGTCTAAATTTCTTGACATATATTGCATGAATATCAAATAAGTGTTAGACATCAATATAAAGTGTCGAAGCAAAGAAAACAAATCATTATTTAGAGACACTTGTTTGACTTTCTGACACTTGACTTTTTTGACACGTGTGATACGACATGCATTGTTCTAGAGGTGTTTGTGTTGTGCTTCATATATCAGTAACCAATTGGGGGACTTCAGACTTTTCAAATATGATCATCAGGCTGAAAATGGAGTTTTGAGTCATTGATAAACACGATGTAAATGCATAATAGGAGCCATACATTGAGGAACATTTCCAAATAAGGGAACACCAAAGGAAGAGAAACTAACAAAGGCGTTATATACTCTAAGGTCGTGTTCGTCAATGGTAATGGTAGTATAATTGAAGTCATAAACAAGTTAATTGGAACACGTTCTAATTACCGTGCTTTTGCATAACCCAACGCACCACTTTACACAGTTCCAACCAATAACTCTACCTACCACCACCTTGTTGTGACAACCGTAACAGCCTTTCCATCACCTCCCTGCAAGTCTCTGTTGTGCACCACCAATCAACACCACCAAACCCTCCATTTTTGTACTCCTTCAACCACAAAAGCACCACTATATATCTGATTCACTTCATCTTCATCTTACCACCACAAACACACAACTAAAGTTGTGAACCTCCCAACAACACCATAAACACGTACTCCAAAGGAACTAAACCACGAAAACGGCAACGTTGCTGCCACCTCAAACCCGAGAAAATCACCACTCGTTTTCGTCACTAACATGAACACCGCCGCTGTGCACTCACTCTGCCACCATGTTTTTCCAACTCACCTTCTACACAACAACTACTCTGATCCACTCCTCCAACGACTCATGACAACAATCAAATAAAAATTTGTTTTCTGTTGCGATTGAATTGATGTGAATTTGTGTGTATTTAATTAATTGGAAGGTGTTTAGATGAGTAGTATCCGTATATGACGTTTGGGTTGGTGGAGCATAATTCTAATTATTTAATTAAATAATAGAATTAAAAATATTATAAAATAATGATAATTATTATTATTAAAAAAAAGGGTATGTTGATAAATAAGAGAACATAGTAAAATGATTTATGCATGTTGATTGATTATACATTATCATAGGGTAAATTTTGTGATAAGAGAGAGAAAATTGAATATATATGAAGCAAGACTAAAGTCTTCTGAATTATTCAGCTCAATGTATGAGAATGGAAGTGGAGACTAAGCAGGAACATGGAAGTATTCTCACAAGTAGAGTCAAATTAAAAATTATCATCGAAGCAAATAAAAATCCAACTTTTTTTTAAGTATATGTTTTCAAGAATTTTCCTTGAGAAAAAATTCACATTATGTTTTTAGTATTTAAATTTTTTGTTTTTAAGAGTTTTTACTATTAATACATTTTATTTTTAGGTTTTAATAAGGATTTTAATATTGGTGGAAAAGACCAAACTTTGTTGAAATCATTTTAACAAATAATTTATAGTATTTTACTCAGTTATGATGAAGTAAGAAAATGAATAGAACACAAAAAATGAAAGAAAATTACATAAAAGTATATAATGCAGTAAATAGCAGCGCGTTCCAATACAATGGTGGTGCTATTTAACTTCATCAAATCATCACAATTCTCAACAAGCACAGTGACATGCTCCAAACTTGTTGTCTGAATTGCAAAAACAAATCAATCATCTAATCATGGCACCCTCACACCTATAAAACACTTGGGCGTTTAAGTATTTTGTGATGCGATCACACATTTTTAGAATATTTTTTTAAATTGAAAATTATGTTAATGTACTGGGATTCTAATTTTTAAAGAATCTAAGGTTTTTTTACGTACCAATGAGATGTAAAAACTAAGGCTACCGTTAGGGATTTTTTCTGAATCATTTGTAAGTCTTTATTATTTTTTTTTATTGTTAAAGTCATGAATCTTTTAAGGATGGATGTCTGGTTCCCTTAGATTAGGTTCCTCGTAGATGATTCTACCTTAAATATGTGATTTATATAATTCTCAATGGCCGTCTCTATAATGAATTTTTGTTTATTATTAGAGTTTTATTTGAGTTTAATGTTTTCTCCCATCTTCAGAATTTGCATAATTGATTTAGATGGAATCTGAGACTTAATACTGAATTATTCATCTGATTGGTAAAACTATGAGATTGTAATGTTCATTCGCATTGCGACATGAATAGTCTCGGTCATTAGTCTAATTTCACGCACTATAAAATATTCTTTGTTATGGGGGTTGCTCTGACGAAGCGCGGCTCACCTTGTGATTTAAGACTCTTAGTATATATGAGATTGTGAGGTTGTAATTTCTTGTTTTCATTTGTTGTCTTATTTTATGTTTCATAAACCCTTCATCGTTGTGAGTGGAGACTCCAAGATTATGGGGTTACTTTTGACAAATTGGATCTCTTGCATTTGGATACTCACAATGTATAAGGGTTGCTTCTAATAAATCAGGTCACCTTGCGATTAGACACTTCAGGTATATGAAGATTCCAAAGGTTGTAATTTTGTATTTTATAAAAAGCCACAATTAAAGAGTTGATATAAGATCAATCATGAAATTTTGACATCTAAAAATAGATGATTCGAAAGAAAAACTTAATCGATTTTATAGTTATATTTGTCAATTGTCAAGTTAGTTTCATTTTTACAAATTGTACACAAACCAATCAGCTTTGTACAAATTGAACTCACAAGTGTAACTCTCAATCCTTATATAAGGTTGACACAATTTCTGTGAATATTATAATTTTAATTGGCATATTGTGGTTTTTGTTGATCATACGTTTATTCCACAAATGTTTTTAGTCAAAAAACCACTCTGTGAGCTTCATCTCTCTCTAAAGGGATTATATTCAAGCCCATTAGATTGTGGTGGACGTTATTCATGTGATGCAAGAGACCATTTAGCAGTGATGAAATTAGTTGGTGCATGAGAAGTATGAATGATGTTTAAATTTGTCCAAACAAAGTTCATGAACAAGGAAGAGCACTTCTACTTCATCAAAAACCATATAGTATCAAACATGCTCTCAATAACTGAAACAATATAACCATAATCGCATGACAAATTTTCTAAAATCATATGTAATGGCTAAAATAGAATTTCTAGTTGAGACTAGAACATAAAAAAAAACTTGTGAGCACAACTTTTATTTGTTAAAATACTGTAAAGGTGGTTTCATAAACATGAGAACAACTAATAATGTGCATGAGAATTTCATTGGATAAGTTAGTTAAAGCAACAAAAAAATACATATGATCACATGAATGTTATGTATGATGCCTACACATGACTTAATCTATTCATGCTATAAATGAAAACTTACTTTGCTTAGTTTCTCTAAAACTTATGGAAAATGTTAATGATTGTAAAGTAAACTTCACAACTTCGGCTATACTTTCTTTCTCTTCGTTGATGTGGTGCTGGTATATTTTTCTTCTTTTTTTTTTTCAGGTCAATTAAATAAGACCGGTTTATTTTAGTTTTGAAATTTTATTTTTTTAATGATTTTTATAAAAATATTATTAGAATATATTAAATCATAAACGTATACTCTAATAGTAACACTTCAATTTAATTTATGTCACATTATTCATATTCTATATGGCACATTCTAAAATATATCTTCATTAAACTTATAAATTATCATTTTGATTTTTCTTGCAATTATTTTCAATTATAAAATTAAAGAAAAAAAGTTCATATACTTTTTCAATATAATGTCTATAAAATAATTTTAAATTGTTTCTTTTCTATATTCTTAAAGATATAGATATAGAGTTTCTCAAAATAAATTTAAAATTTACCATTTTTTTCTTGCAGTGACCATAAGGAATATAATTAAAAAAAATAAAGGTAGTAATGCTTAAAATAAAAACTCTCATATTTCACCTAATATCATCCATAAAATATAATATACAAATTTTACAATATCATTAATAACAAATTAAAATAATTATTTTTGAAAAAATAACATAAAAAATATATTAACGTAACAAATATTTATTAACTTTGATATATATTATTTCATAAAATTTACAAAACAATATTTATATTTTCTTGCGTTCAAATTATAAAATAAAAAAAATAAATCTTTATGTATCATTTCAATGAAATGTTGCTAAAACAATCTTAGATTTTTTTATTCTACATTTTTATATCATATCGAATAAATAAACTAAAGACAAACAATATAATTTTTAATTTTTCAAATATAAGGATATAGCATATATAGTTTGCTTAAATTTTTTATTTATAACAATGAGCATGGGACGTATAATAAAAAAAAACAAAAAAATATTTTTCGAAGGACTCTCATATTTAAACTAATATCAACAACAAAATCATATAAACATTTTACAATATTATTCTTAACAAATTAAATAAATCTTTAAAAAAGTAAGTTAGTAAAATAATTAGTATTTAAAATACTTTTATTCATCATATAACTAATGTTTTACAATATAGACATAAATTTGAGGGGAAAAAATGAAATTTTTATTTGATAATAATAAAAAATAAAATTTAAACTAAAAATAAATAAATATCATTAACAATCTTAAAATTAAATATCTAAAAAAAATATATGTACCAAAAAGACATGAGAATCAAAATTTAAAAAAATAAATAAACCACAAGTAAAATCTTTTTGAATTATTTTATTTTCTAAAAAATTTATAAACATTTATTTTTTTGTTTGAGGTAAAGTGTAGTTTTATTTGTGAGAAGTTGATATCAGAATCTGAATTATAATTTATAATAAATCATTAATGATATTAAGTTATCGACAATATTTATTAAAAAAATCATTTTTAACATAATTAAAATTCAATAAAAATTAATTCAATAAATATCATGTCTTATTTTCCAAGCTGTAATCGAGTTAATTTTTAAAATATATTTATTCAGAATATTTATGTAGATCATGTTTAATGATATTATTTTGATACTAAAGGATTGTGTCTTTTATGCTATGTTTGACGTAGTGAAGAAAAAGTGAAAATAGAAAAAGTGAGAAAAATATGAGAAGATAGAAGTATGAAAGAAATATAGTAGATTTTGAATATCGTTCGCTATAAATAAAATAGAAGAGAAAGAAGTGTGTTTTATTTTGAGTAGAACAAAAATACTCTTTAACTAAAAATTAATATAAAATTTATGTTAATTTATATATATATATATATATATATATATATATATATATATATATATATATATATATATATATATATATATATATATATATATATATATATATATATATATATATATATATATATGATTGATTTTATATGAAAAATCATTTAATGTTAGCTTTATTAAAACTAATATAATTAATTAATTGATTAAATTAAATATTTATTTATTTTAAAGATTAATCAATTAAATTTAAATTCACTTATATTTTTAATTAATATAATGCAGTTAAATAGTATTAATATATTTATCTCTAAGATATAATTTAATTAAATTATTTGATTTATTATATATAATTATTTATTTGCTTTTAATATTATTTTTATTTAAAAGTTATTAAATTAATATTTAAAAAAAACAAATAATATCATGACACGATATAATGTAATTACAAAATAATTAAACTAAAAATTACAGTAGAAAAAAATAAAGCAAGACAAAACTGAAAATGAAAAAGAAATAGACAAATTTCTCTTCTTTCTTGGTAATTTGAAAAGAAGATAAAAAGCAGTGCTCTCCTCTCTTTCTATTCAAACCAACCCGAGAAATACTATATTTCTTACCAAATTCACTGTTAGCAAGTTCAGTTTTCAAACATGTATACATATTTGGTCCACTGTTAGCAAGTTCAGTTTCCAAACATGTATACATATTTGGTCACAGTTGTATGGATATTTACGGCGGAAGAATAGTCGAGATGTATTGAGTTCTTCTAAACATGTTGTTAGGGAGGTTATACATATTTGGGCACAATTGTATGAATAGTTACGGCATAAAAATGGCCGACATGTATTGAATTTACTTGGTTTTTTTTGAAAAATTGGATAGATTTAAGAATAATTTTAAAGTTTCAACCCTGAATAGTTTTGAAACTAAAAGTCAATAAATTGTAAACAAATTTTAGTGCAATTCAATAATAGATTATAACTGAGAAGAAAATCAATGGTAGAATATATCATCAATATATTTGTTTTAAGTTTTTCATATCAAACTTCTTTTAATTGCATCATTCATTTTCTTAAATTTCGTTAAAATTTGTTAATTTTGATGGATGCAGCACTCTAGATGATTTTAGTAGAGTTGATATAGAATTATTTTATTAATATTAACTTCTATTTTTCTTTTCTCTTCCTTTTTCAAAACTCGCAGTTGTCACCTCCCTTCCTATCTTCTTCCTCTCTTTTTCTTCTCCTTCTTGGACCACCACATCAACTTCTCTTTTATTCTCAAATCTTAAAAACCTTAAGTTATCTCTCTAATATCCTTCTTTGTATGTGTTTATAATATTGTTACAGAACATCGTTTAGGTTGTAATTGCTTTGTAAAAGTGTTTATAATTTGTAGAATAATAGTTGTTAAATCTGTTTGTGGTTTTGTACAGGTTCTTAAAAACGATATTGATTTGTTAAACCTTTCTCCTGAGCTTGAGATTGAGAAGAGAAAGCATAAACTCAAGCAACAGTCGCTAAACTATTCATGATATTAATATGTTCTCTTTTGTTATTGTTATTCTTACTGTAGTGAGATTTGAACTTGTTATTGTAGTGATAATTAGGGTTTTATGATTGGAGTTTTGTAATTCTACTGACATGCATACTTAAATTTCTAATTCAAGTCTTATGATTGGAATTATGTAATTCTGTTAATGATATGTGATTGGAATACAAATTATAAATGGAGGATTAAGTTTCATTTTCAAACTCGAACTTTTAAATTGGTAGTAATTAGATTTATTGGATTTGAGGTTTTAAGCTTGATTAGTTCAAAATTAAGGTTGTCGAATGTTTTGTTCATGGCATGAGTTATACGCTTCAGTTATAATTCTTTTGAGAGGAGAGAGATATGCAAAAGAGTAAGAGAAGTGACTAGAATATCTGCACACTCTCAACCTTCAACTAACGGTGGTTTTACTGTTGCACACGGACATCAATCTTCCTACAATTCACTTTCAATATTTGTTTTGCATTTTGGCTTATGAATTTAGTATTGGAGTGTGTAATCATTATTTATGTTAAATTTGGATTGGATTGTTAATTTGCTGAATAATAATGCCAAATTGGTTATGTGCAAAATTTACAAAAGTTTAGCAGTAAAATTGTCCTTTTTTAGAGAAACTTGCTAGAGAAGAATTATTATATTTATTACATATTATTAAAATTTTGAACCCTCGGTTTAAATAAAATATCAGTTTTTAATATATATGTTAATTCAATAATTTAACCATTTATTTGTTGTCATGTCACATGGATAAAATGTAAAACTTATTAGATGAGAAATTAAAGTGAAATATAAAACTAAATTTAAAAGGAATTTGTGATTAATTAAACCTTAAATTTAATTGAATAGTTTGTCCATCCATTAGCTATTGTGTTCCTATGTTTTATAGTTGATAACTACAACATAAAAATGTTCCTCAATACATTGTCACTCCAAGAACATCAATTAAATACTCCTTACTTAGTGATAACAAAAACAAAACCCAATGAGATGGAAACTTCCTCAAAGCCAGAAAAATACAACATGAGATAAAACTACACATGTAATATGGATGAGTCAGACTTTTTAGGTAGATAATGCTCAAGTATACCATCTTCATCATCGGCTAAGAAACAAATAAAGCATGTATTTTATTAGAGAATTTCTTATAGTTATAACACTTTAGATGTTTATCAGGTATCTTGCAAAATTTTAAAAATATTTTTAATTTTCATAAATATATCTCCGAATGCAAACGAATACACATATTATTTATTTTTAAGACACAATTCAATGTTGCAATATATTTATTTTAAAAATACATTCAAAAAAAATTTGAAAATACATTTCCGAAAACTACATTTATCCCTCGAAAGATGTATCAAAACAAACTGATTCGAATTTAGGATTATTAATCCAAATCAAATGCATACTTAATATATATCTCTGCCCATTCAAAAAAAAAAATCTAAAGCAAATATGTGTGATTTAGTTTTGCTTTAAAAATCAATTCAAAATATATTTTAATTCAAATAAATTTTACAAAAAATACATTTAAATTAAATAGAACAGTTTATTTTTTTGTAAAATACATTTAATTTATTAAATTATATTATATTTTGAATTAATTTTACAAAAAATACATTTAAATAAATTTTACAAGAAATACATTCAGAATATAATTTAATTCAAATAAATTAAATGTATTTTACAAAAAAAAACTGATCTATTTAAATTAAATGTATTTTTTGTAAAATTTATTTGAATTAAAATATATTTTTGAATTGATTTTTAAAGCAAAACTAAATCACACATATATTTGCTTTAGATTTTTGATCTGACCTGATCAGAAGGGGATCATGGGCTAGCCACAGTGTCACACTCTGTTGGACTGCTACCTGTTCATCGGTGATGAGGAGGAGAAAGGGGGGTGTACCTGCAAGACACTCTGATGCCAAAGTAAGGAGCTGGACAGAGTGAGAGCAAAGTACAGAAAGTGGGCAAGAAGTGAATTACCTTACCCTCTTGTGAAAGAGGGTATTTATAGAGACCCCAGCGCTGGGCCAACGGTCACTTGCGTTGGGCTGGATTGTCAGGCTCAACCCAGGTGACTGCTAGGGCTTACATGGCGTAGTGAAGACCAGGACGTGGTCTTTGCCCTAGTCTAACTGTCCCGTGATCTCCGAAAAGTGGGTTTGACATGTTCTTTCGGAGGTGGGCAGTTGATGGATGACGTGTCCCAGCGGAGGGGAGCACGAGGAGAAGGTGCGCAGGGGCACGTTGTTCTCCCCGCGGAGAGGATCACACGGGGACGTGGGAGAGCCATGGGATCTTACTCGATGGCATGGGAATACCGCCCGCGGAGGGCGGTGCCTGGTCGTGCGTGCGATTCTCTTGCCCGGCGCGGTTGGGACGATTCTCCTTTACGGGGAGATCATTCTAGCATGTCGGGGATCTTGTGCTCGACGTGGTACCCGGACCGGGCAGGGCCCGGTGGACCATTATTGGGCTGGGCCAGCATAGTTCAGCCCGGGGCCCAGTCCAGAATAATTTTTTTTAATGGGCAGAGATATATATTAAGTATACATTTGCTTTGGATTTAATAAATTCCCTTTTTAAATAGACTAGTTTGTTTTGATACATTTCTGGAGAGTAAATGTAGTTTCTGAAAATATATTTCTAGAAATCTTTCGGAGATGTATTTTTGAAATAAATTTATTCGTAACATTAGATTGTGATTCAAAAACGAATGAAATATATGTATTGAGTGCGTTCGAAAATATATCTCTTAAAATTATAAATATTTTTAGAATTTTGCGAATTACCTAAGAAGCATTTATGTTACTTTAAAAATTTATTTTTTATTATTATGGATAGACTTTTGAGACAAAACATCATACATTGTAATTTTTGTTGGCACAAATACCATGATAATTGTATTAAGTCCAACAACCATAATATGAACTACATGTTCCTCGTAAAGAATTATATTCATCGATATATGAAGGCTTTTTAAGTCATCTGAATTTGTATCAAGTCCAAAAACAACATTTTAATATTTTTCTATTTTATTTTACTTTTTGAATTAAAATTCTATTAGGGTTTCTTTTATCTATGCTAACTTAATTGCAACTTTGGTACTCTTATTTTGTTTTTTTTTAATCCTCTCATTTTAAAAATCATATTTTTTGTCCTTTTCTAAATTTTTGTACTAAATTTTGATCCCTAAAAGAGACCAAAATCCAACATAAAACTTTAAAATTGGACTAAAATTGCAATTTTTAAAATGGGAGGACTAAAAGTAAATAAAAAAAACAAAATAAAGGCACAAAAATTACAATTAAACAATCTATTTTAATTTTGTTTTGGATTAAAAGCTCATTAGGATTCTTTTTCTATATTAAAACATGTTTGGGTGTGGCTGTCAAGGTTATCTTTAATCATAATAAAATTCAGTATTTTCTTTATCTAGTGGATTCCAGAGTTTATCTTACAGGTTATGCGCTTGCGATCCCGTATTTTTGTTCTAGGTTTAACGTTTGTTGTTCTTTCGTGATCATGATTGCATCAGGTGGCATCAGAGCAGGTTTTCTCCCATTTCTTTTTGTTGTTTGATCAACCATGGGAGATCAACCAGTGACCATAACAGATCTTGAGGTAATTACTACGACTTTTACAGCGACTCTAACTGCTTTGAATTAACATATGTCTACTTTAGCAAATCAGGTGAACAACGCCAACAACAACTGGAATCAGCGAAGAGACCGAGGAGGAGAACATGTTAGGGTTCCACGGGGTGGAAACAATTGTGTTATTATTGCTGGAAATTCAAGTTTTAGAGAAGAAGAACCCTACGAAGAAGAGGTTGATCATGGGAGTCGACAGCATAACCATGATTATCGACTGAAGACTAATATTTCATTATTCTATTGAACGGCGGGAGAAAAGGAGTTTCTGGATTGACATATTGACGTTGGCAGATTCTTCAACGTTTTGGGAATCCATGAGAACAAGCAAGTTAATATGGTGGCGATCAGAGTGAAGAGTATTATTGTTGTTTGGTGGAATAAAGTTGTTGTTTAAAGATAGGGGCAAAGAAAAGAATCGGTCAAATCTTGGCGAAGAATGAAATAATTGATATTATAGTGGTTTTTATCGAAGGATTATGAGAAGATTCTTTATAATATGTAAATTTAGTGTGTTCTGGGAAAGATGATTATAACAGAAAACACCGTTGAGTTACTGCGTTTCTGTTAGCATAATAAACTGGAAGAATCAGATAACCATAAGGTAGCTTGATGCATTAGTGGCTTCAAGGGACCTTTGCAAGAGAATATGGGTTTGCAGACTGTATGGATTGTGGCTGAGGAATCCAGTATAACTTTAAAGGAGAACTGATGGATAAATTCCTTCGAAATTTCTCAACTTTTAGGTATTCTCCCAAGAATAACTTCAAATAAGTGGGAGACAAATAAAAAAGTGCAGCAACCAGGGATTCCAACCCTAAGAATAAGGGGACTAGCAGACCTAGCAACGTGCAGCAGGGTAAAGCATCAGTCTATAGGTAGAATAATCCATATGCTAAACCCACTAGAGACGTGTGTTATCATTTTAATGGAAGAGGTCATGGATCAAATGTTTTTCCAACAAGGAGATTTGTTGTTGTTGCGAAAGAAAGGGAAGAGAAAGAGGAAAGAGTGGGACATGTAGTTGAGAACGATGAATATGCAGGGGTTAAGTTTACACAGGAAGAGTTTGATAAGAGGGTAAATTTTGTGTTGCAGAGAATTTTACTAGCATCCAAAGATGATGGGCAACGCAATAGATTATTTAAAACACGTTTTTCTATCAAGAAAAAAAGTGAGTAATCTGATTGTGGATAGTGACAACATGGAGAATCTAGTATCACAGAAATTGGTAGACTATTTGAAGTTGTCTATAGAACCCTATGAGAAACCATACACCCTCGGTTGGGTAAACAAGGGCTCCTAAGTTCAAGTAACACTAGCATGTAGAGTTCTTATCTCCATCGAAAAGCATTACAGAGAAGAGGTACTTTGTGATGTTCTTGATATGTATGTTTGTCATTTTTTACTTGGTAGACCTTGGAAGTTTGATAATGATATCGCTTATCGAGGACGAGATAACTGATAATGTTTACATGGGACACACATAAAACTGTTATGGCTCTTGTTTTGCACTTTGATAAGAATCTGGGAGGAAAAAATTCTAGTTTCTTGGTGATGACACAGAGTGAAAGGGAACTTGATGAGACTATTAAAGAAGCTGAATTTTTCTGTCAATTGGTAGTAAAGAGATGATAAGTGTTGTAAAGGAAGAAATAACAATTTTAGAAAAAAATGATAGGGATCCTAAAGGATGTCAAAGAATTAACCGTAGATAAGCTACCAAACAATTTATCTTCTATGCGAGATAAACATCGGGAAGTTAAAGCTTTCAATATGAGAGTCGATGTGATGGTGTTTTTGGGTAAGGAAAGGTTTCTAGTCGGTACTTACAAAAAGTTGTATCCGAGTATGGCCCGTTCAAAGTGACCTAAATGGTCAATGATAATGCTTATGTGGTAGCTCTCACATATTTCATGAATATATCCAATATTTTTAATGTCGTTGGCATTCATGAATATCAAGCACATAAGACTCTTTATCAAGAAGAGAACTCAGGATCGAGATCTTCAGAGGTGGATGAGACTGATGTAGGAAGGCTTTTTAAATCATCTGAGTTTGTCTCACGTCCAAAAACAACATTTTAATATGAGAATTTCTTAATCCACCATTTGATACTCTTAGGCACCTAACGCATTTCCTTTTATGCCCCCTGCTTTCGGAGATACATATCCGGATGCACCATTTTTTTGTCAAAAAATTTGGTTTTTTTTTTAGCTACATCTACGGAATAATTTTAAAGTGGTAAACACTGGGAAAAACTTCAAAATAATTTAGTTCAGGAAAACTTTCGTAGATGCACCTCCGGAACGTCTAAGCATTAGATTGTTTCATAGATATAGCTCCGAAAGTTTCTGCTATATTTGAAACATGCATGATCACTCCCCCCATTATTGTGTTTTCTTCTTCCACACTCACTTTCACCAACCTAAAAAACCATACGTTCTCAATATCATTTTTCACTCCAAAACCCCAATTTTTGCGTGCAACAAATCAAAGGGAGCAAGAGAAGATCAAATTTTAGGTAAAGATTTCATTTTGTCCACTACATTGCTCACATTATTCATCAAACTTTTGGAGAAAAAAGTAACATTGATTCTGGAGTTGTACCTCCAGAACATGTTAAAGATGAACACTTTCGGATGTACATCTTCGGAACGTGTCTGTGACCTGTTTTTTACAGCAGATTTGTAATTTTTGTTTATTTTTCTTATTGTTTACAATTAATATGGTGCACCCTGATAATATCTCAAAAGAATTAGTTTCTACAAACGATGTTCTTCCGAATGTTCAAGGGGTTGTCGTAAAGTTGGTAGATGTGAGTGTTGACTTTAATAATAAGTAAGAGTTTGATGATCGTGATAGCATGCTCACATGGATTCGTAGGACTGCAACTAGACTTGGTTTTGGCGTGGTTATAAGAAGATCGGATAATGTTTCAGAAAGAAGAAACTCTTTTGTAACTTTGTTGTAAGAAAGAAGCGGGAAATATCATACTCCTCTACGGAAGTTTAAAAGAGACGACACCAGTAGTAGAAAATGTGAATTTCCTTTTAATATTTGTGGTTACATGTTGAGTATCAAAAAATGGAAATTTAGTGTTATTTTTGGTTTTTATAACCATGAATTGTGCTTAAAGTTACAGTGTATATCGGCTCAAGCCGGAAGATAAGACATGTCTTAGTGACATGATCTTAAATCTTGTCCAACCAAAAAATATATTTGCCACATTGAAACGGAAGGAACCCGATAATATATCAAATATAAGGCAAGTGTATAACATTCGGTACCGCACCAACAAGGAGATTAGGGGAGATAGAAGTGAGATGCAATAACTGTTGAAATTGTTGGATGATAACAGTTACGTGTCCCGATACAGAACTTGCGACGATGGAGTTACAGTCCGAGATATTTTTTAGACTCATCCGGATTCGATAAAGTTGTTCAACACGATCTTGACAATGCTCATTCTTAATTCTACCTATAAGTCCAAAGGGGTACCACCAATAGATTTAGTCGGCGACACTTGTTTTGATTCGTTTTGAATTCAGGAAAAGTTCCGGAGATACACCTCTGGAACCAATAATTATGGGGTCGTTCCGTGGATATAGCTCCGGAAAAAAGATTGACAGAAAATGGTTGGTCCATATTCACCTAGGTTTTATATAAATTTGGGGTTTCATTTGTTATCTTTCACACAAATACAAAAATGTCTCATTTGTGCGAAATCAAGATTCGTTGGTATGTCACAAGTGTCTACTTTTCTGACGGCAAAACACACGGGAGGACGTTCAAACTCATGGATCTCACTCCCCCTCGCTGATATCATAGACAAGATCCAATAACGCCTATCTTACAATGACAAACTAAAGGTTATGAAGCTTGAGTATCGTTCACCTTCAGTTGACAACGAAGGAAATGTTATTTACAGCAAGTTTGAGCTCAAGAATCAAGACGATGTTAGGACGACGTGGAGAATGTACTTCTATTTCGAAGACAAAATTCCGCTCGAGTTAGAGGCGACGGTTCAAAGAGCAGTCGATGACATCTTAGAGATGTGCAAGCGTCCACCGGACTATTGAAATGTAGTATTTAAATTTCTGTTGAAATAATCAATGTAACGCCGATTTTATTTTATGAATGTTGATTTTATCGTTGCAATGTTATTTTCTGATATTCTGTTTCTGGTTTTCTTCTGTAAATACGCATACAGAAATATTTCGTAGATGCATCTACAAAATTAATTTAAAAAATCTAGAAAAAAAAGGTGCGTTCGAAAATACATCTCTGAAACCAGGATGTATTTTAGACAGAGCGCATGGTGTCTAAGAAGGCCAAGGGGTGGGATAATAAGAAATTATATTTAAATATTTTCCTCAACTTTCTTTTTTTATTAAAAATCCATTAAGGTTTCTTTATTTTATTTTATTTATGTTTTGGATTAAAAGTTCATTAGAGTTTTTTTTTTCTGTATTTAAACACTTTTAGGTGTGATCGTCAAGGTTATTTTTTATCATAATAAAAATTCAGTATTTTTTTATCTGGTATATTCTAGAGTTTATCTTACAAGTTTTGCGCTTGCAATCTTGTCTTTTTATTCTATATTTAACGCTTGTTACTCCTTCGTGAATCTGACTGCGCCATCCAAACTCATTAGGTTGTGATGGACATTATTCATGTGATGGAAGAGACGATTGAGCATTGACGGAATTAGTTGGTGCATGAGAAGTATGAACGAGGTTCAAAGATGAAAAATCAATGAGTTTATTTCAAAAACTTGTCCAAACAAATTCATGGCCGAGGATGACCATTTTTGCTTTATCTAAAACTATAATATTAAACATGTTTTCAATAACTAAAGAGATTAATTGAAATACATTGTTAATGTAAAATTACTTTACACTGTCATTCAATTAGAATAAATTATTTTGACCATGAAAATAGAGTAGTTATCCATATGATTTAATTATAATTTAATTTTTTTAAAAATTTTAATTCCATAATTATGTGTCAAAATGTTCATTCTAATTGGATAATAGTGTAAAATAATTTTACAGTGTATTCTAATTAATCTCATAACTAAAACAACATAAACATAATCACATGACAACCCTTCTAAAATCACTTGTAATGTAATGACTCATATTATAAAAATAGGATCTCTCGTTAAAACTGGGATAACCATGACAAGCCTTCTAAAGTCACTTGTAATGTAATCGCTCATAAGAATAGAATCTCTAATTAAAACTCGGACATAACCAAACTTTGGAATGCAAAAAAGTAATCTTTGGTAAAGGAAGCGTGTTGGAGCAAAGTTCAACACAAAAGTTGTGTGCTTGGGCAAAAGTTTGCTTGTTAAAATAGGCGCAATGATTTCAAAGTTCAGAACAACCAATATGTACACAAGGATTTCATAACGTCGCAACTTCGGCTATTCTTGGTGTTGTTGTGCTAGTATATTTTTCTTCATGATTTTTTTTCCAAGTCAATTAAATAATTCGGTTTTGAAATTTTAACCAATTTTCAAATGGCTTTGATGATTGGATATCATCAAATTTAAACTCTGAACACCCCCTAGCAATCGGCAGGTTCTTTCTTTAATTTTAGTTTTTAAAAAATAAAAAATAAACCACAAGTCTAATCAGATAAAAATATAAGATTCTTAACTTACCCTGCTACTTCACAATGAAACAAACTAGTCCCATTTCTATCACTTCAAATTTAGTTAAATAGTTTGTACATCCATTTAGTTATTGTGTGTTCCTATGATTTATAGCCGATAACTACAACAAAACTGTTTCTTAATACATATCGTCACGCCAAGAACTTCGGCTAAATACTCTTACCTTAATGATAACAAAAATAAATTATCACGCCAAGAACATCTACAAAATACTCTTTTCTTAATGATGACAAAAACAAATCCCCTCAGGATGAAAACCCCTCAAAGCCAGTGTATCACAACATGATAAAACTACATATGCAATTTAACTCGCTCGCATAGAAGAATGTGTGGATGAATCAGACTTTTCAGCTAGATAATGATCAAGCATGTCATCTTCGTCATCTGCCAAGAAACAGATAAAGCATGTGTTCTATTAGTATGCATAAATTTTCTAGACAAAATAACATACAATTGGGGATAGAGATAGAGAGCATAAGAGACCTTCGAAATCCTCATCATCATCAAAGTCAATATCTTCCTCATCATCCTCATCCAATTCCTCGGTGACAACAGCTGCCCCTTTCTGTGAACAAACAAAAATCATATCTATTATATATCCAAAACAATAACAGAACTTTTTACACACTAGGTTAACTTGTATCATTGTTAATCTCTTAAAATCTAAGAGAGAATTATGAAAGTATCATTGCTAATGTCTTAAAATTTAAGAGAGAATTATGAAAGATACTAATAATAGATATGTGTATGTATGTATTATATATCAGATGATTGGAAGTAATTCTAGAGATATTTCTCAATAAAAGTCACTTTTTATTCCTTACAATTATTATTAGAACCAATTTCTATCATCCAATATCTCAGTATCGATTTTGAAGTTGTGCTATTAGAGTTTGGCTTTACTTATCTTTACAAAACCGGCTTGTAAAATGAGAGGTATCACTCTATATAAACTTTCACAAGACTCTATCTCTAATCAATGTTTGACTTGGGATTTTCCCAATACACTCCCTCACGTCCAGCACTCTTTTTGAGCTTGGTGTGTGAAAACAATGATGGACGGTCCATGCTCTGATCAATAGGCTCTGATACCATATTAGAGTTTAGCCTAACTCATTCTTACAAAACAGATTTGTAAGGTGAAGGGCGTCATTGTATAAACTCTCCCAAGGCTCTATCACAAACTACGAAACATGGACTTCGAAACGGGCACTGGGACACGACACGGATACTCCGACACCAATAATATCAAAAACATAGGACACAGACACCGCTACATTCATGATATATTTAAACAACATTTACCCATCTATTACTAAATGAGTTAAAAATATCTTAATCAAAATCATTATTTTTAATTTTTATTCATAACATTAATTCAGGACATGTTTAACCCTTTTAAATGTGTGAGATTTGTAATGTGTAAGGTGTGTTGAAGTAAAGAAAAAAAACAAATTCTTTTTAAACACCTGTCTAAATTGTCAAACATGTGTTGATTGAGTATCAAATGGGTGTCAGGCACCAATATAAAGAGTGTCGAAGCAAAGAAAACAAATCATTTATTTGGGACACTTGTTGGACGCACCAATATAAAGAGTGACGAAGCAAAGAAAACAAATCATTTATTTGGGACACTTGTTGGACTTTTCAAATACATTTGTACGGGTGTCATACAAGTTTCATACACCGGCGCGTTTCGGACACTGCGACACGCCTACTCCTAGAAGTGTTTGTGCTTCATAGATCACTAACCAATATGGGATTTGAGATTTTTCCAATATGCTACATAATGCTGGAAATAGAGTTTCGAGTGATTGACGAACACGATTGATGAACACGATGCATAGTGGGAACCATACATTGAGGAAAATTTCCAAATGAGGGAACACCAGAGGAAGAGAAACTGACAAAGGCGTTAAATACTGTGGTCGTGTTCGCCAACGGTAAAGCTGGTATAATTGAAGTCATCAGCAAGTTAATAGGCGCGTTCTAGCTTGCATTTATTTGGCATTTTAAGCTGGAATATTGGGACGTCTTACCTATACCGCACGAAGAAGAGCAGCCAATCAAAACAGAGTTGCAGAGGACTCGAGATTCATGCGACCTACAACATGGGACTGATGAAGGAACACAAGTTCTAATTGAGACCTTAAAAGAGAAGGATAGTGAGGGAAAAGAAACAAAGAGTTCAATGGAGAACCAAAAACATAAAAAAGAAGAGGGGTTGAAGATCATAAGAGAAAGTATCGAAAGGAAAACGAAGGTTCTCAAGGAAGAAGAGGTTGAGTGAGAGTGCAGAAAAGATGAAGCAGAAATTCCTGCCTGTGGGGCATCATAGTGTTCACTGAACTGCCATTGCATTGCATAGTCCATTCTCCGCCATCATTCTAGGCTCTTGTCTCTGGAGTACTGACAACTGCTGTGAGGGTATGAGGTAATTTGGTGGACACAAGGCCTACTACTGCAATTCTTTGTTTTTGGACCAAAATACCACCCAAAACAGAGTAAATGATTCAAGCAAAGTTCTCATGTTTACACCTTGCTTTGTCACTCTATTTCAAACTAGGACTTCAGGTGAACACTAATGTAATTCTTCATCCTAATGATAAGGTGAAACTTTAGGGAGGAGGGTATTGTTAGACCTCACATTAAGAGACACTATAATAGGTGAGGCCGAGAATATTAAAAATATCTTTCATCAGTTGGTTGCAGTTGTGTTTTATGATTTAGTAAGTGGCAGTTATGATTTTTATTAGTTAATTATGTTGTCAGTTGTGTGTGTTTGTATTAAGAATGAATAGGGAAAGGGCCAGGCATAGTGAATTATCTAGAAGATATTGATTAGGTGGGAGAGATACCGTGTTCTATGCCAGATCTCATCCTGATTGTAAGCCGATTTCTAGAATTATTACCAGTAAAGCATATGTATTAATTAATTAATATATGTTTGGTACCAGTTTCTACTAATTACTAACTAGTATACTACAATACCAGAAAAATTGATGGTTTTGACAAAGATAATGGAACCACACGTTGTGGCTTCAGAGCACAGTTTTGAAGAGTTGCTTGTCATCAGACAGATGCTGGATTAGAATATGGAAGTACACGGCGAGAGCTTGACAATGCAAAGACGGTTACAAACCTTGGCTGAAAGGTGGAATTCCTATGAGCATAAATCAAATCCGAATGACAATGTAGAGGAAGGGCGGTGTGGTACTGGGCATGAATTTGATTTCAGAAACAATGAAGAAATATGGAGGATGTTGAAAATTCCATAATTTGAAGCCACATGGGAACCGGTTGCAGCTAATGACGGAGCAACTTCTTTCATTTCACCATGAGGACAAGGTGATTCTTTTGTGGGGATAGGGGGAGTATTGTTAGATCTTCAGATTAGTACTCCCTTCATTCGGTCACTATAATTAATTATAAGTAAAATAAATGATTTTTATGGTGATTAAAATATTCAGTTAAATGCAATTAATTTTCTATATTTCATGTAAAACATAAGTCAAATTTACTAAATTGTCCTTTTTGATATTTAGAGGTGAAAAACCCACTCAACTACATGCACTAAATGTTTTTGAATTAAATCAAGGGTATATTAAAAATAATAGCATTAAATAGAACTAAATGAAGGGTATATTAGAAGTAATAGTGTTAAATAGTTCAAAAGTAGTTAATTTTTAATTATAATAGTGACCAAGATTAGAAAAAAAAAGTCTTATAATAGTGACCAGAGGTAGTAAATATTATTCGGCAGTTATGTACGAGGCATTAGTTATATTATTGTACAATTATTGAACAATTAGGAATCATGCCTATGTTAGCATTGTTATGCATTGTCGGTCCCAAACCAGATAAAGTGAGAGGATTGTGTTTGGCATTCAACATCCAACCTAAAACTTTGTCGAATCTCTATGACATGGATCAATTACGTCATAATATGAATGTTCTTGGTTATTGTTGTATTGAACAAATAGGAAAGTCAGAACGCAATTATTTTGGGAATGGACATTGATTGAGAGAAGCCAAGCTCTCTAACTTTTGCTAAGGAAAGACCAAGCTCTCGAACATCTCAGTGGGTAAATGTTGTTACTATTTTCCATAGTCTCTATTCTGTTTCAGTCATAATTGTGAGTGTTTGTGTATCTGTACTTTGTATTACAACTTCCTCTGTTTTGAGAAACATTCTCCAGAGGTTAAAGTAATAAACTTGGTTTGTAACTCAACTTTCTGAATCAAAGATACCAGTTTCTATATTGTCAAAAAAAAAAAGATACCAGTTTCTATGAACATGATATTTAAGAAATAGAAAAACACTAATCTAGAGTGTGGTTAATTAAGTTATTAAGTGTTTTAAGTGAGACAGATCCTACCAAATTCAAAAGCTAGAACGCATTTTGACAAGTGAACCAATGGTGTAATTTTGATATTTATTTATCTCGCAGGTGACATGTCATTCGTAATAGTCATCTCAATTGTTAATGTCTCATTTTGAAGGCACCGTGGAAATTTTTTTACAACTATAAATTAATTCAATGTTTGACGTATATTTTAGTCACAGGTAACAAATTATATACTTTAAATTTGTAACATAAAAATGTCAATTTAAGACATCAAGGTATAAATAGTAAGGATAGAAAAGTACCATCCTTCCGCTTTCAAACCACTGTCTACCACTAAGTTTCTTTTCCTTCGGAGTAGCAAGCACGGACTCTGGCATTAGCCTGCAATAATGACAAATAGGTTTGGCATCAGAGGGAAAGGTGTTACTGCAGGCTATCAACCATTAATCACTTCACTTGTTAAAATCACAAGAACGTGGGTTGGAGATTGTAGTAATCCTTTTAAATATCACTGACTGTTCTATTATTTGCTGAGAATGTGACTTAAAAATTTACAGACTCCCGCCCGTTTTCTTTTCAATTCTCCCTGACATGTGTCAGCCCTTAAAATCCCTAACGCTGCTGATAATCAAGTGTCACAAATTCTTTGTATTTAAAAATTTGAAGAAATAAAGAAATTTAGAAATGTATACCATACAACAAGAGCAACTATAAGAGGCTTACTTGGCTCGTTCAAGTGCTAGTTCAGCTTCAAACCTTTCCCTCCATGCCAAAAATGTTTCAACAGTAACTGGTTCTCCATGGGGTATCACTATCTAAGAATGTTAAAGGATAAAAAATTGGTTAGCCAGCTTTTTCAATGTAACTTCAGACTTAAATGTGAAAAATCATTAAAAAAAAATTACAGAAGAAAACATATCTTCATTTTAAATTTACTCCAGGTAAGAATAACAGACGGCATAAAAAACCACTACCAGCACATTTACTAATATCCTGAACTATAGAATTATACTTAGAAACATGCAAGTAGACATATAAAATTGATGCTCGTCTATCATGTCCAATAAAATGCCAATAAAATGGATAAATTTTGTACGCACCACACACACACCATCCCAGCTCCAGAGGATTACACCCATTTGAGGTGCAATCCAACCCCCGAAAACCCCTAACCACACCTTACATATATTATCAGATGATCAACTTTCTGTTAAAGGTAGCAGTCAGTGTAGCCTTTGAAAACAGAGTTGGATTCAATACGGGTATACAAATATCTGAGCAAAAAAGATTACTTCCATTGACCAAAGCATAAAATCTAGGCACGCCAAGGTGCAACTATCAGAGATGACGTAAAATTCAGTATCAGTAATCTTGCTGGCATTACTCAGTACTCACTAACCAATGAAATTTGGATATGAAATTTAATAAGGGGATAAATTGCAGCTCCTCCTCCTAGAACTTTAACTAGTCTACGCATATCAGCTTAAGTATCCTGCTACATCAATCAACCTTAATCCTTCTAACATTTATGTATATGAAGTTTCCCGAGTTTTTTTATAAAAAAAACTTATAAACAAAAAAAAACGAAAAAAAAAAAGGAAATAAAAACAGGTTTGTATATACTCTTTAGTCATAAATATGGCTCTACATATGAATACTATCTTATTCCAACAGTTTTATCATGTTCACTTATCCATGCTTTACTGCTACCTAAGAAATGCTCAGAATTCTTAAAAGAACAATTGCTTTATACTTGAAATTCGAAAGGCATTTAAATACCAAAAATAATATCATTATATATAGTAGATATTCTTACATCTTCTTTGGCTGCCTCCTCTGCTTCAGCAATCGCACCATCAGGGTCCTCACCAAACCGCTCAGCCAACCACTCTTTAGCTGAGGAAACGAGTGTGTAGATCATAGCCATACCAAGATTTTCGGATGCCTGTGTAACACGAGTTTTGCATCAAAATTTCTGTAACTTGACAAGTATGCACAACAAATCTTGAGTTTCATACCAAATTACTCATCAGCCATTGTGCAACATGAAAATGCATATGCATAACAAGTAGAAACATTATATTCAGAATACCTATTACAGAGTCTTTCAATTTGGATAATAACTAATGCAAGTATTATATTCATAATGGCCATTAAAAAGTCTTTCAATTTGGATTACAATCAGGGCAAGTATAGAACAAAGACCAGTTCAGCTCAAGCAATAAGCAGAAAAACTGCATATGGTTAAAGACCGGCACCTCTTGTTGAAGTTTTTCTTTCAAAATCCTTAAATCTTCAGACGGTATTCCTTGCAAACTGTTTTGTATAGTGAAATATAACAAATGCTTAGTATACAATAAATGAAGTAAAAACGTATGCACTGCACTTGCGTCAGTTAGATAAACAATAATAGTACTCCCTCCGTTTCAAAATGAATGTCGTTTAAGGTTTTTGCACACAGATTAAGGAATGCAATGATATTGTCATAAGATATTACACTTTTACTAAATTAGTCTTATTAATGTATTGGAAATAGTGTACAGAGTAATAATTATACGACACAATTGGAAAATAGCAATTATTACTACATTGAAAAGTGAGAATGACATTCATTTTGAAACAAAAATTTTTCCCTAAAATGACAGTTATTTTGAAACGGAGGGAGTAATTAAATACTAACCTGTTCACATTTAAAAGTGGAGGTTCATCAGGATACTTTTCTGTGTGAGCGAAGATCAAAGCCAGTTGAGCTGCAACAAAAAATATCAACCATGTCTTTTGTATATTATGCATCAGAAGATTTTGGTAAATAAGCACCAAAAGTAAAACCATATCTTAGGAAGAAACCGACTAGATATTCCGAAATATAAAGTTTCAATAAAACTGACAGACAAGATGGAAAAAGAAATAATATATCAAAGAGGAAGAAACCTGGATTAGTAATTGACCCGTCCTCCTCTTCCTCCTGTACAATTTCATAACACAGACAAATATAAGGGTCACTTTTTTGCAAGTTCATGTGAGGAGAAAGATGTCTTAGTTGCCTTAGCACCTTACATCAGTCAAAGAAAAGGCGGAAGTAATGGAAATGAAACCAACTTCTATATCCACCAAAGTAGTCAATAGCAGCGCTATCCCACTATAGCGGAGCGGAGGCCGGCCGCTATGGGAAGAGGATTAGCGGTGCATAGCAGCCGCTATAGGGTAAATAGCGGGATAACGGAGCGGAGCGGTTCCCAGCCTGGAGTGGTTTCTGGCCCGCTATCCTATTCCCCTCTAAAAAACCGAAATTACCCCTTAAATTTACAACATTTTAAGGGTAAATTTTGGGTTTTCAATCAAATTTGAATTGAGACTCAACCTTAACATTCCTTCGTGGTTGATTATGCACTTCTAGAGTCACGTGTGGTTTGATTATTGAACATTTTATGAGTTGAGTTATTTGTTTAATTTTACATTAAATATATGTTTATAATTATTATATGTAATTGTCCAAAAAATGATCAAATAGAGAGGTCATCCTGCTATACGCTATCCCGCTATTCCATTTCTGGGGTCGGCCACTCCGCACCGCTATTTGGAAATGACTACTCTAATATCCACTACCATTGAACTCTAGTAAAATGATGTACAGTAAGTTACTTTTAGTCAGAAGAAGACAATAATATAACTCCAAAAGAGTTCAGTCAAATTCAACCACTACATGCAACAGGAAAATGATCTATTCTTATTTTAATTTTGAAATAATGAAGACAGAGGTAAATTATGCACAAGTAATCAAAACATATTAATAACAACAACAAAACCCAAACACGGACTGATTTCATAGTATAAACGCTACAAAAGATCAAGAGTTGTGACTATCCATGACATAAAGCCAGTTTGGATAAATATTAAAAGAATCATAACATTACGCATTAGTCGATATCAGCTTATACATCTCAACTTTATTAAAAGTTCTCCTATTCAACTTCTCCGTAAACATCTACAACTTTATAAGAACCTTTTTCATACCTGAAAAAAGTAATAACTTAATTTAACTTAGAAGCTCCCATTTGGTAAAAAGCTAATTCAAGTTTAACTTAATTTCACTTAAAAGCTCCCATTAGGTAAAAAGCTAATTCAAACCCTACCATATAGACTTCGACAAAAACAACATAAGTTTTTCTTTGGTTAGATAGGGTCGGCTACATGACTACATCTCAAGCATATCAAAGGATGTCATTGTATTTTCCCATAAATCTATTCCACGAATTTGATCACGGAAAAAATATAAACATGACAGCTAGCAATTTTTCAATTGTAAGTAGCTATGTAGCACTGATACCAACCAAAAAAATGTGTGTATGTGCCAAACACCTACCCCGATACTTGTGATTACGTTTAACTTACTCATTTTTAAAATTATTACAGTTGTCAGAGTTGGTGTCCTGTTTGAGGTATTCATACTTCATAGCTAAAAGGCGGGTACATGATCTTAAAAAATGTATATTTTACAAGAACTAAAAACCTATTTAACTCAAAATGTATATACAAAAACTAAATAAAGAGAAGTAAGTGACATTTTACCTGTGCAGTGACCTTAATCTGGAAGCACCTATTGGAAGTGCTTAAACCACTTTCACCAGAGTGTATTTCTATCAAACAGAAAAAGAAAAAAAAATTACGGAATAAAAATAGCTTATATATGAAGATAAAATAGCATAAATACATAAAAATACACAAATTGACATGACAAAACCTTTGAATTCATCCATAAGTATAGCTTCTAATGCTTCAATCTCCATTTCTTGTTCCTGCGCGTAGTCTGTGTGTGAAGATAAAATCAAATAAGGGTTAGGTAAAAGGCGTCGTTTTGCAATTAACTCAAAAAAAAAAATTGGGAATTTTGCAGTGTAAATGGAGTTGAATGAAAACAAGATAGAAGTGAAGTGGAATTAGAGAATAGAATACCTGCCATGGTAACTTGGGTAGATTGGATTGACGAAAATGGGTGTGAAGTGAAGAAAGTATAGGTTGAAGAAGAAGACCTAATTCACTGAAACACGCCCCCTTCCCAAATCTCTCTATTTTCTTCCATCCATGAACAAATCACACTAATTTATTTTTCATTTTTACTTTTATTTTTAAAAAGTTTAAAATAAAAGAAAAAAAAATAATAATAAATAAAGAGTTTTTATTATTATTAAAAAAAATAATTATTCAAAAAATTATATTCATCATTCCTTAACACGGACACCTCAAATACAAGAAGGACACTCACTCACACAAAAGTGCAAATTTTATAGAATAATTATAATTAATTAATTAAAATATAAAATATATATATTAATTTTATAAATTTTACAAATCAAAAAATCATTTTAATTTTTTTATGCCATAAGACTAAAAAGTTAAATAGTTAATTCATCTAAATTTTATTCGATCTAATTTGTTCTCTTTAAATTAAAGATTATTTTTTATTGTTGTTCTCTAAACTAATCACAATTTGCTTAAAGAATCAAGTAAAAAAAAAGTAAATTAATAAATTAGGTGTTTGTTTGGATTGTCTTACTTGAGTTTAAGTATAAGTTTTGTGACATTGTTTAAAAGAGTTTATTGAAATAATTTATAGCATTATTTATAAATAAAAAAATTGAACTTATTTTTGGAAATTCTCAAAGATTATTTATGAAAATAATTTAAATTTATTTATCTTTTTGTTAGAAAAATAACTTATGCAATTTTTTTATAAGCGTTTATTTTAATAAGTATTTGTGTTATAAACTCCAAATAAATTGTTTATCCAAACAAACTCCAAGCCACATAAAAATAAATGGTATAGTGCATTTATGGGTGGTTAATGATACATTTGAGTAGAATCAATTTGGTTGATACCATGAACCTATACCCTTGGGACAAACATCTAGAGTGATTCATCGTTGGACTCCTAAAAAATCAAGTGAAATTTACAAATATTAGGTTGTCTCATAAATACCTTTTATATGGGAGATGGCCCCATTTAACAAAAGAGTTTATTTTTATAGAAAATATGAAAAATCGACCATTAAGAATCTTTTGTACTTGTACTTTTAAAATACAATAATGGGAAATTTTTCATGTGTATGGACGCAATATGCATTATATATATATTAAATTTGTGAGAATTGGTTAATCAAACTCCAAATTTTGGAGTTGGAGTATAAATATATGGCTTATTGGGCCTAGCAATAGTGAAGAAACAGTGTTCTCTGACTTTTGTAAGGAGTTTGTGGGAGTATGGGAGATCAGTTATTCCTTTATTATATGGGAAAGTTTCCTCCATTGTTGTTATGGTCCAACAGACTCTTTCCTCAATAAGCAAGCAAAATTCACAAACTTTAAGAATGGTCTCCTAAATACCTTTCATATGAGAGCATAGCACCAATTAAAAAGAGTTAATTTTTATGAAAAATAGGAAAATTAGGCCATTGGGAATCTTTTGCACTTATACTTGTGAAATACAAAAATGAGAACATTCTCATATGTATGGACCCAGTAAGCTTTACATCTACTAAATTTGTAAGAAATAGTTAATCAATCTCCAAGTTCTGGGGTTGGAGTATAATATATGACTTATTGGGTCTGGTAATAAGGAAGAAACAATTTTCTCTTACTTTTCCAAGGAGTTTGTGGGAGTATGGTAAATAAGTTTTTCCTCTATTATAGGGGGAAGTTTCCTCCATTGTTGATATGGTCCAACATACTCTCTTCTCGAGGAACAAGCAGAATTCACAAACTTTAATAGTGGTCTCTTAAATACCTTCCATATGAGAGCATGGCACCAATTAACAAAAGAGTTTATTTTTATGGAAAATATGGAAATACGACCATCAGGAATCTTTTGAACTTGTACATGTGAAATATAATAATCGGAACCTTCTCATGTGTACAGATGCAGTATGTTTTAAATCTATTAAATCTGTGAGAAATAGTTAATCAATCTCCAAAACTTAGGGTTGAGTATAATATATAGCTTATTGGGCCTGATAATAGGGAATAAACAATTTTCTCCTACTTTTTCAACGAGTTTATGGAGTATGGGAGAACAGTTCTTCTTCTATTATAGGGGAAGGTTTTCTCCACTATTTCTATGATCCAACAAACTCCTAAAAACCTTATCTACCACACGTGGGTGAAATGGATCTAATGATATACACAGGTTTAGGTCAGACAACCTAGGTCACATCCAATTTTAGGTGTCAACGACATTTATGGCGTTGACTTTCTCTTGTTTAACGTTGAGCATGGACAAGTTTTATTGTATCACGGTTTTGTTATGATCTAAATTATTAGTGATGGCGAGTTTTAATATGAGATATGCTCGAGCGTTCTGCTCTATAGATACATAAATTATTTCAAAGAATTTGAAATTTTTAGCTAAATATTGTACTTTTTAGATGTATTTGATGATTTGGGCATCTTTCGTCTAATACTTGTTGGATACCTAATTGACAATCAATTGATAGTCGTTTCATCCTTTGAGATTTGAAGCTCCTATTTCTATGGCAAGATTCATTTAGGTGGTGAAGGATTCATATTCACCTTTGTTGTGAATCGGATATCTTTAAACAAAGTATAAACTGTTTCTTAATAATCAAGAAACACACAAGGGTTAGGGTTAATAAAGAAGACAAGGTAAAACAACAAGGAACAACAAGGATTTGTTATTAAACTGCTATTTTTTCCTTTCTCTTAGAACAAGATTACAAGTATACAAGAATAACAAAATAACCTCTCTCTCTTGAAATTAAGATTTTATCTTCCTATTTTTTCTTATGTCAAGATTGAGAAACTAGCATCATATTTATAATAAAATAGCACACTAACCTAATGGGCTTTTTAACAATTACCCATTACAAGCTAACTTAGGGTATAAGATAATTTAAACAATTGGGCTTACAATCAAGGCCCAATTCAACATGCTAACAACCCTAACAATATTGACTAATGCATGTTAGAACAAACTTCGACTACAACACGCATTACTCGCGAACAGACTTCGACCATACTAGAGTTCGATCCAACATCTCACAAATCTCCACCTTTGATCTAACTCTATAACATTAAGAAACTAGCTTTCTTCATGCAGCTTTATTAACTGCATACAGTGGAAAAACTTGCAACTGGGCAACGTCTTTTCTTTTGTCGTTAACGCAGCGTCCATGGCTGTCTCACCCTTCAATGCTTCCAAACAACCTTGCTGAACCAACAGGGTTTTCATCTTCAAGCGCCACAGGCTCAGTCCAGGACAAAAAGTATAAAGGAAGATATCCTTTTTTGCTCTCATCACTCTTTTTGATAAAACAAAACATGACAATATGGTCGTCTTTATTACAATAATTACATTTTAGATTTTTGCATTTAGATGTTGGTCAGACATTGCAAATATTGCTAAGGCTTTTACTATCGTTCTTAGGTTCACAATAAAGACTAACCTTATTGTAAGACGCCCTTTGGTTTCCTAACAAAAGATATAAGTTATTTGTTCATTTAGTCAATTTATCAAGTGTGTTTTGAAGATCGTCAATTTTATTATTCAAAATGTCACATTGATCACACTTGATAGATTTTCCTAAAGTATTATGAGATAAGGAAGAGTTTTGAATTATATAATATTGTTTCTCTCTACGACTTTCTATTTCTTCCAACATGTTTATATTTTTCAATTCGAGGGAAGATATAATGTCTTTGGAGGTAAAAATAAATTGTTTTAATTTACTTGTTTATTATGTTAACTTCTTATAAGGGCAAAATAAATATCGATAGGAAAAGTGAGAGGTTACATCGTTGTCTTAATGATTTTCCATGAGATAGAGGTTTCCTTTTTCTTTATCTGAAGATTCTATATCATCATTATCACATGATATATATGCTTTCTTTTTGGATTTCTTGAAATTTCTTTGATTTCAATTTCTTCTCAGGTTTTGCGGGCATTTTGGTTTTATATGCACTTTCTCCTGCATTGATGACATGTACGAGTGAATGATGAAGTTTCTTAACTTTTCTTTTGGAGTCTGGAAGTTTGTTTTACCCGCCTTAGGAACTCCTTGAACTTTTGAAACATGAGCTTCACGAATTTATTAATATCACTTTGACAGTCTTCATATTCTGATTCCATATCTTCGATGTTAGTAGCTTTAAGTACAATACTTTTCACATTCTTTTTGTTATATTTTTCGTCATCGATAATTCTTTTCAGCTCTATCTCGTGTTTATGGAATTTACCAAAAAGTGTGTGTGTCAATGGTTGCTAAATTATTAGATTCATAAATTGTAGTGACTTTAGGTTTCCAACTATGATTTAGGTATCTAAGAATCTTTATAACCAATTATTCATTTGAAAATGTTTTCCCCAAAGTTCTCATATGACTCACGATATGGGTAAATTGTGTTTGCATCTAATTAATGTTCTCACCAAGTTTCATTTTGAAGAGTTCATACTCATGGGTTAAAGTTCCCAACCTTAACCTCTGAGTAATGCCTTCACGGGTGATTTGGAGGATGTCCTACACTTCTTCTGCAGTTTTTTAGTAAGAAACTCACAAAAACTCATCAAGACCGAGAATAATACTGATGATAGCTTTTGCTTTCAAATTGCGCTGCACATTTTCTTTATCATCTTTGGTTCAATTCTTTTCATGTCTGTTTTATACAACCCTATTAAATATGTGTAGAGGAACAAATGAACTTTCATTCACAACCTTTAAAATACCATGATCCATCCTTTATATGAAAAACTTCATTTTCTCTCTCCATAAACTATACCCTTTCCCGTTAAAGAACGAGGGTTTGTTTAGTGAATAACTTAAAGTCATTTTTCCTCTTGAGACGATTAGTCCTTAACAGGAGTTAGGCTTTGATGCCACTTGTTGGAGAAGTGACCTTAGGTACAAGGGGGTGGGGGTGAGTGAATTGTGGTATTCAAAATTTGTGATTAATTTAAATATTCCTCTATTAAGATCATATTAGTAAAGTTTTAAGTGAGTGATTTTAGCGAAAATAAAATATTAAAAGTAAATTGCAGAAAGTAAAGAGATAAGGTTAGACAGATTGCACCTGAGATTTATACAGGTTTGGCCGAATGATGGCCTAGTATTGTCCCCAAGAGGTCTTCTTGAGAGTTTAACTATAAACTTTGAGATTTTGAAGGTTATGCCCACAAACATTTAATACAAATTCATCCCTCTTTCAAATGATAACTTTTAAGCCAGACTACACTATTGAACCGTTTAGAGATTCATGGTTGATCTCAATAACCAAAACAAAGCTTTTTCCAACAAAGCGTAATAAAACAATAAGAGAGACTTTATAAAGGCTGGTCTCAAGAACCAAACTCAATCTCTTAAAGGTATCACACCTTTAAGAATATAAACGAAAAACACGGTCACTTACAAAAGTATCATCCTAACAAGTAAAACTTCACTTAGAAGTACTGAGACAATTTGAAGTGAATAAAGATATTTTCCAACAAGAAAGAAAGAGATAAATTCCAAAAAAAAATGAAAATGTTGGAAAGTGGCATGGTATGAAGTGGGAAAGACCCTCCCTTATATAGTAGTTGGAAACTCAATGAAAGAAAACTATCCATGGGTTGAATTTATCATCTAATCGATTAGTAAAATGCTCTAATCGATTAGACAACTCAAATATAATTGATTATAAAGCACAATTAGGAAAGTTTGAATATATAGACGTTGTAAGTCATTAATATCCCATCCTTGCTTATTGTATAATCGATTATCATCCTTCTAATAGATTGGATAAATAAAAAAGTGTTGCCAATCGATTGAATCATCTTTTCAATCGATTAAATGGTAAGAAAATGTTTGGATAACTTTTTAATCACTTGTTCATGGTTTAGAAAATATTTTTCAAGTTAGAAAGGTATTTTAAAGTGTGTGCGTGTTTGTATGTGTATGTGTGCTTGTTTTTGTGTGTGTGTGCGTGCGCGCATGTGCGTGTGTATATGCGTATGTGTGTGTGAGTGAGTGAGTGAGTTTCCTTAGTACTCTTAAGCTACTATGTTACTTTTACAGTACTCGGTTCTCACACACAGATCGACATACATGACTTGAGGAGATTTCACACCTTTCACCAAAGTGTCTTCAATACTTTAATATACAATGTTTAATTGTATAAGCATTTGATATTGAGCTCTCTTATAAGTTGCTTTGGTTATCATGATGATATTTTTAGGCATTGTCATCATCAAAACTCTAGATGTAGATCTTTATTACCTGCAAGCACATAGATCCACATGATGATCATTAGAGTGATTATCTCATATTAGGAAAATTGTAGAACAAGCAAGATCTTTATCTGATTGTTGGTCGGTGTGGTCGACAGAAATCCATTAGGGGTCAATCTGACTGGCCCAGAGTATTTCCCATTGATGCGATAAACATGTTGAATTCTTACAAAAAATCATTTTCGCCCTTGAGGTGATAAGCACGTTAGGTTTTTACAAGAAATTCTTGTTGTCCATTAAGGCGATAAATATGCGGTATTCTTACAAGGAATCCTCCTCATCCTCTGAGAAGATAAGAAACGTTGAATTCTTACAAGGAATCTTTGCCGCCCTTTAAGGTGATATAAAACATTGGATTCTTACAAGGAACTATTGCTACCTTCTGAGGCGATAATAAACATTGGATTCTTACAAGGAATCCTTGATGCTCTTCGAGGCGATTAAGACACGTTGGATCCTTAATAAGGAATTCTTATCGCATTTTGAGGCAATAAAACCTGCTCGATTCTTATAAGGAATCCTTTCCGCCCATTTCGAGGCAATTAAATGCTTGAGATCCTCACATAAGGACCATTATCACCCCTTAAGGCAACCGAGTACGATGTACCTCTATTGGCGGGGTCATTATCTCCCTCACGTAAATTAAAAACACACTACAAGCAAGAAAAACCCTATATAAATAAGGAATGATACCCAAAATAATGTTATACACAAAGTGTTGTCATGCAAAAAAAAGAAGACAAGTGAGGCGACTACAAACATCCATAGAAAATGCATGGTACAAAAAGGGGCACCAAGGTACGTAGGAAACATCAAGGGACCTACTAATCGTCCATTAACTAGATGTTTCAAACCACCTTAAACAAGTATATCTGACTTAGGTCTGATTAGAAGCAACTAGTGTTTCCTCTATAAGCGACGATACCTCTTCCTCAAGATCTTATATGGAATCGGTGACTATTTTTTAGGGATCCCTTTAAACGTTTCCCCTATTCAGCATAAGCATGTGCTTCTTAATCCACCTTTTTGAGGAGGCCCTTTAAATCATCTCAATTCATCACCAAGGTTGTCATCTCCCTCTAACGTTCTTGGAGACGCCTTCTAACAAAGTTAATTTGGGATTTCAATTCACATTTAACATTCTTGGAGACACCATTGAACAAGGGAAATCCTAAAACAAGAGGGAGATGGAAATGTATATATGGAAAACAAACCAAATTCAATTTATAAGGAAAAAGCAAGAATACAAGCAACATATTTGACTGATAGATCAATAATTGCAAAAAGTAAAAAGGTTTTCACACGTCAAATACATGAATAAGAAAAAGGTTGGATTGAGTTTCCCTAAGAAAACCATCACAAGCAACATTAAATGCCATACACGCTATTAAGTTTCCATATCTGTCAAACATTTTGACGTCTCTAAAAATTTATTGAATGATAACGTAACACCATGTGAGACCTGAAGGTAGACCCAAACCCCTTTCACGACGCCCTTAATAGAGGGACTCGTCCCTAACTTAGGGACTCACCCCTAATTAAGGGACTCATCCCCCAATCAAGGGACTCACCCCTAAGTGAGTGACCATTTGTAACTAAGGGAATCATCCCTAATTGAGGGACTAACCTCCAACTGATGGACTCAAACCTAGGTGAGGGACTCACCCCTAACCGAGAGAGTCGTTTCCATCTATGGGTCTTGCTTGAAAGGTTCTAAAACTGAACGAAAGATAATCTTAATCAATTTTCCTATTACAAGTCCTCATGCTTGAGGGATTGTGAAAAGATATATTTATGAAAGAACCGCACAAGGCGACTCCTTTCCCCCCATAATAAGAGTCCACCCTAGAGTATGTCACATAAGCATGACTTTCACTCACTAAACAACTCACCCTAGTAGGAAAGCGAGGATGATGACATGGATATAGTCCATGACCACAATTTTCCTAAGAAGTAGGCATTCAATAAGGTTCATGGTCAAGGTGCAACGATTGGTACTTCTTAGGAGGAAAATCTCATATTCATAAAGAACATCCCTAAAACAGAGATTTTCATCCTTGTGAGTTGGCTCTACCACCGTAAAAATATTAAAATCTTTGACAATTATTACCTGTCAAGAGTTGCTACACACATGTACTTTTTTTCTAGCAAGTACAATAGACTAAAACAAAAAGATTAAAATTTTCTTTATTTCACGAGGACAAATAGATAAAAACATATTTCTTAGAAAAATATATTAGAATACAATTATGGAGAAATATTGATAAATATTTAGTCATATCTTAGTTTTGTAATGAAAGTGAACTTTATTGCTTTTTTAAATTAAAAAAAATATTAAATATTAAATTTGGATGATCTCATATCAATAAAAAAGTTATCAATATGCGTTGATTTAGTGAAGACGTTACTCGGTGAAGGTGTTATTTAGTGAAAGCGTTATTTAGTAAAAACACTGCATTGTTAATAGTAAATTGAAATATTGATGCGTCAACTTAACAAACACGTTATTGTTTATAATAGAATGAAAATTCTAATAAACTCGATTACACTTATCAATAAATTTCGATCATTACACTCATCTTCGTATCTAAGAACATTAGTCTCGAACTTTCGAGAAACCCTACAAAAATAATTACTTTAACCATTCATAAAAATAAATATTTAAGTTGAAAAAAAAGAAACACTTTCTTCACTCCCTCCATGGACTAAAGATACCATAAGTTTCATTTTGATCCAAACAGGGAACATCACTCTCTCTTTCTCTCTCATTTCAGAACTGCCTCTCTCTCTCTCTCTCTCTCTCTCTCTCTCTCTCTCTCTCTCTCTCTCTCTCTCTCTCTCTCTCTCTCTCCACCTACACTCTTCCACCCACTCACATTCAGGTGTCTGTACCCTCTGAGTGCCACGGCCACTACACTATCTTCTCACAAAATCACACCCCAAACAAACTCCAACTCACAGAAACAAACTCTATCAGCAAAATGTCAAAAAAACGCTGAATTAGATCCCTGCTTCCACTAGTTTCAATCCTGATCTTGCTTCCCCTTCTGCCATTCTTCTCCTAGATCTTCTACTGTTCTCTTCATCATCACTTCACAGCCCCTTTGACTAGGTTGATTATTTTTCCACCCTTTTATTTTCCAAACAAACATATATTTTTCCTACCTTTTTATGCATGCAGGATCGATAAATGTTCAATCTTTAATATTTGTTTGCTGTGTTTTAGGTTTAAAGGGGTTGTGCTGTTTCGTTCAAAAATGAGACCTTTCAGCTGTTTCTGAACTTTGGTTGCTCTACAATGAGGGTTTAGGATTGAATTTGTTTTTTGGGATTGTAATTTTCTTGTGCGGGTCTAATGGGTAGTTCTGGAGAATCGAACATCAATGGAATAAATGCTTCTGTTGGTGGTTTGGTTTGGGTCCGACGCAGAAACGGGTCTTGGTGGCCAGGTCGGATAATGAGTCTTGATGAATTGTCTGAGGGTTGTTTGGTTTCTCCGAGATCGGGTACTCCGGTTAAGCTCTTAGGTCGTGATGATGCTAGTGTGTAAGTGTCTCCTCTTGTTCTTCAATTTTTATATATTTTTTATTAGTTTTTTGCTTTTATTTTTTTGGTTGATAGTTCACAAGTTTTACTCTTAAGATTGTTGGTTTTGATGTTAAGGGTGTGCTTGAGAGTTAGGAGGGATTTAAGATGTAAAAGAGGGGATCCCTCACTTTGTTTTGATTCAAAAACCCCTGATTTGGAGGATTGTGAAATAGCTACGGAGAAGGGTTTTGGAGGTTTCTTTTTGGTAGAAAATCGACAAACTCGTTTCCTCAATTATAAAAACTCTCAAACAAGGGAAGAGCTTGCCATAAAGGCATAAACCCTCCCCTCTTAAACCCCCTCTCAAACAAAACTTAGAGTTTGACAAATTGGTAGGTTTGGTGTGAAGCAGTGTTGTTGATGGATGGAAGGCCAAAACATTGCCATTTAGAAACACAATTGCTGCCTACTGCGCTACCATGGTGGGCATCCCTTCACAAATTTCCTAGGTCGGTTGTCACAAAACCTGCCATGCCATTTCGCCATGTCCGCCCTTTAACTACAGCGGTTTGAAGAGAGGATGAATGGGGGACGAGAGGAGTTGATTTTGGCATGATAGGAGGCTTATGCTTTAGTAAATTGGGATTTGTGTGATGCTAGTCTAGCTATCCTTTCTTCTAATTTTCATATCTGCCAAATGCGCCTTTAATGGGATTCTGCTGTAGTTATATGATGCTGGCTTGATTATCCGAAGTCTTGCAATGTTTCCGACTTTATCACTAGCAGTGTGGTCAACGGCGGGGAGCCAAAATCCTGCCATACTGCCCACTTTGCGGGTTATGGTGGAAAAATCTGCTATATCGGTCAATAGTTACCATTATGGCGAGCCCTAAAACCACCATGTATATCTGCCATAGCGCTACCATGGCGGATATTTGATAACACTGATCACTAGAGTTTTAGCTTTTTAGTTTCTTGTGTGTGTGTGTGTGTTGTGAGGGGGTTGGGTGTGGGTGGTGGTAGCAGTGGCTGGGGAGTTCCCGATTAAAGTCCTTTTTGACACCATGCAATGGATTGTTATATTTGAAACAAATTTTTCAATAACTTTATATTAAAATGTTGGGTTATGATGCACCACTATTGTGAAGCCTTTTTGACAAAATGATTTACAGTTTACACAAATGATTTGGTGTTTCTGGTTATATCATTGAAGCTACTCTGGGATGGAATTTTTTTAATTTTAATCACGATACCTCCATCTGCAACAGAGGGATGTCCTTGTTTTGTGTTTTCTGTTCTGATATATTCGGAAACTATGCAACCATTGAGCACTGCTCTTAATTTGAATATTATAGGTATCTCTATTTAAAATTGTACAACCTATTGAAGTTGGAAGATGAATTAAATGTGTCCTTATTTGTTTTGACGGGAAGCTTAGGAGTGCCTTGAACTAATTTATGTTTATCCAAAAATATGATTGGAACTTTTTCTTTTTAATGTTTGGTCAGTTGTTTGATATGAGCTATTGATGTCGAGAATTGTGTTGAGGTTATTTTGTATCATTGCACATGCGTGGAAGTCACTGCCTTGCTTGAGCTTTGTATGAATGTTTTTTTTTCTTCTTCTGATACTGTTTATAGCAAAAGATCTCCCTGTAATATTTTGTTTTAGTTCTTTTTTATTCATGATTACTTTACATTCGGGCATGTTTTTGTATATCTTAATTCTTGAATTTGTTTGTTTGAGGTGTACAGCTGATTTATGTCTGCATAAGGTTTGATTTTGAAAAATACTTCTTTGTGGTGCAGGGATTGGTATAATCTTGAAAAATCAAAGCGAGTAAAAGCTTTTCGTTGTGGTGAGTACGATGAATGCATTGAGAAGGCAAAGGCTTCTGCTGCTGGTTTAGGCAGAAAGGCAGTGAAGTATGCTCGCAGAGAAGATGCTATTCTGCATGCTCTTGAGCTAGAGAGTGCTCACCTGGATAAGGTACCTTTACCGCTATGCTCCGGATCAGATAAATCTGGTAGTGGACATGGTGAATCAGCTGAAGAATTACCCGTGATCTCTAATTCTGGTAATGGCAATGAGGACGTGATTGATGATTTGAGCGACTCTGAAGACAATTCTAATTCAGCTCCAGAATTGTCACAATCTGGTATATCGTTTGAAGAACCTAATCATAATGGTTCTTTAAAGATTCAATCTATGCAGGGAAGGAGAAGAAGAACACCTAATGATTCAGAAGACGATGGAACTGAAGGAGTGAAGCGAATGAGAGGGCTCGAGGATCTTGGTATCGGCATAGTGTCAAAGAGAAAGGTCCAGGGTTCAGTTCCAACTGATATAGCTCAGCATGTTAGTGCTTCCTTTAACAATTCAATCACAGGGAACGGCTTGGCCAATGGAACTTCTGTAAATGGTGGTAAGGGTTATTCTTCTCTGAAAAGGAAGAGATCACAAGTTTCAAATGTTCACGAATTCTTGAAAAGAAAGAATCGACGCCGGCCTTTGACTAAGGTTTTAGAAAGTACTGCAATGCTATCAATTCCTGTAACTTGTGAACAGTTTCCTAGTTCAAGCAATTCTCCACTACACGGGATAACTAACGGGAAGGTTTCAGGATTTGATTCTACCTATTCAAAGAAAAGTTCTGCAATGGAAATTCACAATGCAGATAGTGCTGCTGAGGCTGCTTGTGAGAATGGGACTTCATTTATTATTCATGACCATGGTAGTGATTTTTCCAACGCTGATCTCAAGGAAAAAGAGAACGAGACTTCTGAAGTACCAGCGCTAGCTGGCAAGGATTCTGCTGTCGCATTATTTGATGTACCATTTGTTGGGGTTCTAGAGGAGGAGAAACCCACTCCAGGTACACTAGAACGTGATTTCTTTACTGTCTTCTATATCTGAAATGTTTTACAGTTCATTTTCACCTATGCTAATTGTATGTATGAATGTTTTCCTTTCCTGAGGTTTACATATCAAGAAACTCGTTTGGCCCCATTTCTAAAGCCGTAGAATATAGCTTGGTTATATTTCTTCTGTGCTGGATAATTACCTCACATTATTGTTGTAATTTCTTGTTTTAGGTTTGTCACCCACACTTGTTTCTTGCTCACATGGCATGCCTGAAGTAAATGCATTGGAGCAGCAATCTTGTCAAGCTAGTGAATCTGAAACTTTTCCATTGAGAAATGGTTGCAAGAATGAATCTGGTTCTACGAGTTCAGCTGCTGGTCACGATATTGTCGGCGATAGAGCAGACAAAGATAGTTCAAAGTGGCAGTCTAAAGGAAAGAGGAACTTAAGACATACAAGTAAAAACAGAAAACAAGTCTCTAGAAATTACGCGGGCATGGATGGCGAATCCGGTGCTTATTTAACCGGAACGGGGAACTCAGATGGATTCTGTCAAGGTGCCGGTCAGAAACAGAAAGTTGATTGGAATGGCACAGGTGTATCCAATGCTTCATACAACTGTAATTCTCAAATCAAGTCCAAGCCTATTGCTGAAGGTCAAGAAGCAGAAGGGTTTCGGGACCTGAGCAAGCATATCAGGGGTACAGCAGCAGAAGCGAAGCAGTTGCCAAACGGATCTCTTGCACCTCAGAGATCACTTCCTTATCGCCAGTCGCGCTTTACCATTAACTCGAGATATGAAATGGCAGATTTTCCTGGAAAAAGCTGCACTACGGATGGGACATTATATGATGTTAAACTAGAAGTTAAATCCAGCTACCGGCCGCAACACGTCCCTTTGGTTTCCCTTGTGAGTAAAGTGAATAATAAAGCATTTATCGGACACCCTTTGACAGTTGAGGTATTGGAAGAAGGTCATTGTGATAAAATGCTGAGCGGCATCGGAGGTGACGAAGAAGAAGTTGGTGATATCTATTGTGCAGTGAAGCCAAAACCAGTAACCAGAAGAAAACCTTCTAAGAAATCGTCGCGTTTTTCGCGTAGGAAATCTTCCAAGTCAAAGAAATCCGGGCTGTTGAATAAAAAAATAAGGAAGCTGTCTTCATTGACCGGTCACAGACAGTCAGAAGAAGAGAGAAAACCGGCCGTAGATAAACTCAAAGGTCCTGTCATTGCATGTATTCCTCTTACAGTAGTATTCAGTAGGATACACGAGGCATTGAGCGGCCAGGCACGGTCGTCACATCGTGCAGCATCAGCATCAAACCCATGAATCAGTTATCGGGGATGGTGCAGGAAATTGTTCCTTCGATATTTTTATTTTTTAAACTTTATCCAGAATTTGCATTGCAGCATCACACATTGTGCCATGAAGGTTTGAGAATCTTGCGTACAATTTTCAAGACATTTTTATGTAGAAGTTGTAGGAGTTTGATTCACATGAACGAGCCTTTCTGTTGGCTCTGTAAATAATGTAACATTGGATGTGAGGTATTTAACGTGATATTGGGATTGTTATAAAGTAATGAGTCTGGTTGTTTGGGACAGTAGTTTTAGATATTGTACTTTCCATTCTAAAGGATAAAACAAAATTGTAATTGTGAGTGGGTCACCATTTCAGTTTTGTATTGTATGGAACCTTGTCATGCCATAGATACATATACAGATTGTCAAGAATATTATCATTTTCTCTTCTTTTGTATGTTTACTTTATTAGTAGTTTCAAATATTCCATAGCTGAAGGAATTGAACTTTGAACCACCTCATAGTTTTAAGTCAACTTACTGAGATTGAGAATCTGAAAGAAGGGAGTGACATTGAAATTGGAGTCTCAAGTTATTGTGTTCATAGGGGTTCCAAAATCTCATTCTTTTGGAAAATTTGAATCTCAAATTGAATTATTATGACGGGAAAGGATTTTTTTTATCTTATAAATTTTCTTTAATATAACACAAAGGACCTCTATTTATGGGGATACATTGACGATACAAATATCATACCGAAGATCACATTAGTGGTGAATATTTTAAGTTACTTATTACCTCAGTTACTTTTAATAAAGTAATCACTTATTAAACACAAATGCTAAATCAAGACATATGGTAAGGGAAGGAAGGAATAGGTAAGAATTTAAATTAACCACTTATTAAATACAAATGCTAAATCAAGACATATGGTAAGGGAAGGAAGGAATAGGTAAGAATTTAAATGTGAGTAGGAGAAGGAAGAAATAGGTAAGAATTAAAAAAGATTTAAAGTGAAAGTGAAAAGAGAGAAATATGTATATTAGAGAGTGAGAGAAGGAAGAAATAGGTAAGAATTCAAAAAGATTTAAAGTCTTGTTTATTATAAGAGAAATAGAGGAGAAAGAAGAGTGTACAACTTTTTAAAAGATAAATTTTTTCTTACACAATATTATGTATTTAAATAATATGCAAGGATAAATATGGAATAAAGTAAACAAATGAGTTCTCTTTCTCCTTTTTCCTCATTTTAAGAGAGATTAAAAGAGGATTACTCTTTTCATCTTTAGAGGTACTCCATCACCATTGTGAAAAGTTAGAATTGTCTCTATCTTGACGCACTTTTTTTCATACTCTTTAGCGCAAATTTATGAGAAACTATTGTTTTGTTAAAATTTAATCCGGAGATTCATCTATGTATGTGTAGGAAATTATTTCAAAGATGCATACCCGTAAATACCATTAATTTAAAATTCAGTGGGTATGTGTAGGAAATTATTCCAAAGATGCATACCGTAAATACCATTAAATTTAAAATTTAGTGAGTGGTACGAAGATGCATCCCGGACGGGGTTAATACATTAACCCGCGCCAAAACCATTCTTTTTCCTCATTTATTTGTCTCAAAATTCACTAAACCTAAAAAAAAGAATCCAACTTGTGCTCTTACTCAGCCATTCAAGCTTCTCATCTACACAAGCTTCTCACCGTATTCTTCTTCATTTCCTGCAAAACCTCTCACTCCATTCAAGCTTACTTTCCACAACTTAGATTTGGTAAGTTTTTCAAAAATCATTCCTTTTTTGTGTTTTGAATGATTTTTTAGGAAAAATAAATTGTTTTAGTTACATTAGGTAGTGTGCAGTTGAAATAGGTAACTCAAATGGACATACATTTAAAGTATTTTGGACTTTAGGGTTGTAATGGCGTTTCTGTCATTTCTGCAAAATTGCAGCTTTGTCTGGAGATGCATCTTCAATTTCTTTTAGAACTATTTTCGGACGTGCATCTCCAGATTTGTACCTGACAAAATTTTGGTTGCATTTTTTATTTGCCTATCTAGTTTTATCATAGGTGCAATGGCTAAAAACAACCCTGGCATAATTAAGCTCGGTCGTGTGTCCCCAATCATGTTTGTACGGCGTGAGATGGCCGCTAGCAGTACCACAAGGCCACAAGTTGACCAAACCTCGTTTGATGGTTCATTGTGCTGAGGTTTCTAACCACCTGGTTCTACTTCATATAGCCGCCTATCTCAGGCATCTACTTTACGAGGCCACAAGTCCTTAAATAATGAAGCAGCACCTGAAGCCCAGGAGGAAGTTGTTGCTGATGCCCCTTTAGAGAGTTATTCAAGAGTCTCATTGGACACCTCCTTACTTAATCTCTATGCAGACCATGTTGCTAGACATGTTTGAGAAGGAGATGTATATTTATTTACTTTTACATATGTTTTAAACTAATTAAATCGCGACTATTGGTGATATTTTTGAAGGGAAACTGCGATCCAAAACGCAACGAAAATTAAAATTTTCCCTTTAGTTATCCTTATAAATGGGCATGATCAGTGATAAAAACAGTTACCTCTTGTGGCGATAAAACCTTTGACGATGAATCAAATGAGTGATCACGAACGTTGAATAATGAACAATTCCTCTACTCAGTCCACACAAACAGATTCCTTCAGTCTCAGTGCTAGCTGCTACGTTTGAAGGTTTTGAGTGAGAGAGAGAAGGAAAATACGATTAGGGTTTCACAGACCGAATTTTTATCAAGTGTGAATGCTCCTGCACAATGGTTTTATTCATAGAACCACTTGTGTGGGTTGCAAACTAAAAAAACAACTTAAGTGTACGTGCACCATATCTTATGGTGTACAATATATCACTTAAGCATGTGATACCTTACCACATTCCATATTCTACTTAAGTGCATCATACCTAACGGTGTTCTACATTTACTTAAGTGAATCTTACCTTACAGTGATTCTGATTTACTCTACCTCTCATCAATATGTTCTTATGTGTGTGACCCTGTAGGTTTTTGCGACATTGACAATTATATTAAATCACACATTTAACATAATAAACAATGAGCGATATTAAGCAACACATCACTGCTATCTAAGTCATGGAAATGTCATGTGATATGACAAAACCTTTTGTGATAATACTTGTTTATAATTACCGTTTTGCCACCGTGTCTATATTGAACACAAGACATAGACTGTGTCACCCTTGTCCATTTTATTATTAGGCTCTTAGACATTTATGCTGTTACACAGGATGGACAAATTCCATCTAGGTCACTCATGTCCCTTAGCATACTTTGTGGAGTACCCATCAACTGTCTTTATGATCATCAAGTTACAACACAATGTTTGATCAGTAATAAAGTACTCGACTTCATAACTAGGGTCCATAGTATTTTCAGGTCGAAGGGTGGTATACACCACTATCACCATGAGAGTAACTCACGACACTTTGGATATACTCTATGAAGTAATCCCATAGCAGGTCAATCCAGTATTAATAGTACTCTTAATATTCATACATATGTTAAGACTTGATAACTCTTTATCCATGATCCATGAGATCTGGTCATCAGTCTATCTACATAATAGTCTTAATGCTTTAAGGTAATCCTAATTCACAGTAAAACTCGACTACAAATACTTTAAGAATAATATCCTTATGTTTAATTATATCTCATGATTAAGTCACATTTAATATTTCATTAAACAGACTAGCTATTCTAGGGACTTTATTATTTTAGAAAACCAAACATAATAAAGAAATGTCTTTTATTGTTAATAAATAATTCGATACAAGTACCAAAACTATTGGCCTCTGGGGCTTACACCAACAATCTCCCACTAGCACTAGAGCCAATCATGCATACCTCATAATACCCGTAGATCTAGTATGACCATCATGCTTCTGCAACACAAGAGGCTTTGTTAGTGGGTCATCAACATTGTTAAGTGTAGGTACTCTGCACATCTTCACATCTCCCCGATCTATTATCTCTTGAATGAGGTGATAACGCCTAAGTATGTGTTTGGATTGTTGGTGAGATCTAGGTTTCTTAACTTGTGTGATAGCACCATTGTTATAACAATAGAGATCAATGGAATCTATAATGCTAGAGACTATGCCAAGTTCACTAATGAACTTCTTGATCCTAACAACTTCCTTTGCTGTATTTGAGGAAGTAATGTACTCGGCCTCAGTTGTAGAATCAACAACTGTTTCTTGCTTTGAACTTTTCTAGCTCACAGTGCCACCATTTAAGCAGAACACATAACCAGACTGCGATCTGAATTCATCCTTATCTATTTGGAAGCTAGCATCGGTGTATCCAATTACAACAAGCTCTTCTTGACCTCCATATACCAAAAATGAGTCCTTAGTCCTTCTCAACTACTTAAGGATATTCTTGACAACTACCCAATGAGCATCACAAGGATCAGATTGGTACCTACTCGTTGCACTTAAAGCATATGAAACATCTGGTCGAGTACATACCCTGGCATACATGATAAATCCTATTGCATATGCATATGGAATTTTATTCATGTGATTCCTTTCTTCCTTAGTTGAAGGGAATTTTGTTTTTCATAGACACGTGCCATGTTGCATGGGTATGAATCCTTTATTGGAATAATGCATATTAAAGCGTCTCAACACTTTGTCTATGTATGTACTCTGACTTAGGCCAAGTAGTTTTTATGATCTATCTCTATAGATTCTGATTTCTAATATATAGGCTACTTCACCAAGGTCCTTCATAGAAAAACATTTTCCTAACCAAATTTTCACTTGTTGCAAGGTAGTGACATTGTTTCCAATGAATAATATGTCATCTACATATAATACTAGGAAGGCGATCATGCTCCCACTAACCTTGTTGTAGACACAAGACTTATCTTCATTCTTTACGAATCTATATTGATTTACAGTTTCATCAAAACAAAGATTCCAACTTCTATAAGCTTGCTTCAATCCATAGATTGAATGATGTAACTTGCATATCTTTTGGGCTTCTCCTAGTATGTGAAATCCTTTAAGTTGTTTTATGTATACACACACACACACACGCACAGAGAGAGAGAGAGAGAGAGTATTCTATGAGAATATCATTTTTATGTGAGAACATGAGAATGAATGTGAACAATTAGATTTAAAATAAATGGGTGAGAGGAGAGAGAATTTTAATTGTCAAAAATATAATATTTTAATTTAATTCATTTATTTTAATAACGGAGGAGAGAGAAAATAAAAATGACACATAATCTCACCCAATTATTTTAAATCTAATGGTTCAGATTCATTTTCATGTTCTCACATAAGTATGACATTCTCATAGTATCCGTCATCTCTCTCTCTCTCTCCCTCTCTCTTATATATATATATACATATATATATATATATATATATATATATATATATATATATATATATATATATATATATATATATATATATATATATATATATATATATATATATATATATATATATATATATATATATATATATATATATATATATATATATATATATATATATATATATATATATATATATATATATAAATATAATTAATAATCTTGAGCATGTTCCAAAATGACAAGAAAATATGTAAATAAAGGTTAACTTTTGTATTCAGAAATTGGCAACACTAGTGAAGTGTTGCAATAAACAGTTTTTATTTTGAATTTTAAAAGAGGCAAAACTTTGTGAAGTGTTGCAGAATGCGAAACATTACAACCTTTGAAAACTGTTGCTATATGTGAAATAGTGCAACGTTTGAAAAATGTCGTTGTAAGCAAAATAATGCAACATTTAGCAAAAATGTTGCTGAAAGTGTGTGTTTCATCAAGGGTCGCGACCTTATGAAACAACACTAGTTTGACATATAAATTGTTTTGCTACCTTTAAAGTGATGATATACAAGAATGATATTTTGGTGTTGAAAAGTTAATTGAGAATGAAATAAATTTTGTCAAGGGTTTTAGAATGGTTATATGTTTTAGCATGAAGAAGAAAATCATGCAAATGAGTGTTTTATCAAATTTCTCGCTGGGCATTTCTAGAGATGTATCTCTAGAAATATCATTGAGTTGTTATTTAAATCATTTGAATGAATAACAAATCCATAAATGAGTTCAGAGAGTATTTTAGAGATGCATCTTCAGATACACCAAAATCTAGGGGTGGACATGGGTCGGTTTGGGTTGAGTTTGACTAAAACCAAAATCCAACCCACATAGAGTATATCGATTTTGGCGAGGTAAAATAACCACCCACAACATTATTGAGGCGGTTTGGATAAAATCATAAATTTATGGGTTGGATTGAGTTGGGTAGTGGGTCACCCAATTTCCCCCTTTTTTTTCCGTTAGATAATTATAAATGATGTGTCATATTATATTTCAAAAAATATCCTAACTATTTATTTTTTGAAAAAAAAGTTTAGCCGAATTAGTGCTATTCTTTTAATATTAAATGTCTAGACATTCTATAAAATTTATAATAAAAATATTTTTAAAAATCAAAGTTGTATTATGGTAGTACCTAGAACGAGAATTACATAACTTACTCAGAACTTACTAGTATTCACATCAAAATAATCAAAGTGCAATATCTTCCATTCATCTAATTATAAAAAAATAGTCAAGAACATTGTTCAAATATCTTCCAAAATTCAAAATAAAGTCTTGACTTCAACATTAATACCTTCAACCAAATTCCAATGGTAAATATATAAATATTAGCTCATATATCAAGTCATTAAGAGACTTAAAAAAACAAAATATATCATAGTTAATGGTAAATTTTTTGGATTTAGTGGGTCGAGTGAGTTTTGTGGGTTGAGTTTGGGTTTAGGAAATTTTACCCCATACCCCTACAATTATACCCATACCCCTGTACTAAAATTTTTTGGACCAAAATATTCTCGTATAAAAATTTATAATTTTTTTTCATTTGTTCACCGGAAGACTTGGAAGAATTTTTGGAAGTCTTCCGGTTCACATTTTTTTTTCTCATTTGTTCACCGGAAGACTTTTTGCAAGTCTTCCGGTTCATATTTTTTTTCTTTGTTCACCGGAAGACTTTTTGGAAGTCTTCCGGTTCATGTTTAAGATTTATTAATTTCATATAAACACCATTTTAGTAAATTTTTATCTATTATGTTTAATATATAAAAATTCTATAAATAGAGAATTTTTTTAGAAATATTTTCTATTTGCTATAATTATCATAATATTATCACATTAGTATTATATATTTAGAATTTGCAAACAAATCTTACTAAACTTGCAAATTTACCGTATTCAATATATTTAATCAAATGAAAACATATGTGATAAATCAATAATGTATTTTAATTTAAACTGATCACAATAATAACTTGCAAAAAACAAAAACTAAATCGAACTTTCAATTAAATAAATCACCAATTAAAATATAAGTAATAATTTCACTTTATTTAATATTTTTAATAAAATAAAAATATAAGATATAAATAAATAATATATTTTATTTAAAGCAAGCACAGTATAGAACATGCGAAAAAGTTATAAATAAAAAAAATCAAACAAAAATGAAAAACAAATAATAAATTTATATTCTTAATTTTTTTTAATTAAATAAAAATATGGGTAATAAAAAAATATTGTTTTATATTTATAATTATGTGAGTTCTAAAGTATAGATTAAATACTATATTTATAGTAGTATTCAAAATTAAATAATCAATAAAACTATATCAGTCCTATAAATAAAACTCATTATTTGCGTGTTCTATTATTGTGATTATTTTAAATAAAATACATTATTAATTTATTACTTATATTATTTTGCAAGTTAACTTATTATGATCATTTTAAGTTAAAATACATTATTGATTTATCACATATGTTTTCATTTGATTAAATATATTGAATAATGTAAACTTATATCCTATATTTAAATTTATTTTATTTATTAATTTTCAAGATTAATAAGATATTTGAGAAAATTCTACGATTATGATCATTTAAAATAAATGATTTTAATCTAATAGTATTCTAATAATTATAGCAAATAGAAAATATTATAAAAATGATTCTCTATTTATAGAATTTTTATATATGAAGTATAATAGACAAAAATTCACTAAATTGGTCTTTATATAAAATTAATAAATCTTAAATATTAATTAAAAATAAAAAAAAAACATGAACCGAAAGACTTCCAAAAAGTCTTCCGGTATACAAACGAAAAAAAATGTGAACCAGAAGACTTGCAAAAAGTCTTCCGGTGAACAAACGAAAAAAAAACAAATGAAAAAAACTTATAAATTTTTATAAGAGGATATTTTGGTCCAAAAAATTTTAGTGTAGGGGTATGAGTATAATTGTAGGGGTATGAGTAAAACTTTATGGGTTTATCCGAAACCCATATATTTTGAATGAGTTTTCATTTATGAAAACCATATTGACCCACTTACCCATTCAAATCCACTTTTTTGGACCGGTTTGGATGAATTTGATCGGATTTTGTGGATTTATCCAATCCATGCACACCCCTACCCAAATCTGACACGGAGATGCATCTTTAGACTATTTTTTTCTTCAAAAATTGGAATGAAACTCAGAATAAAGAAGATAGGCGTAATTTTGGGTGCATTCGGAGATGATCTCTAGAGAATATTTTCGAAATTTTAAGGGTATATTCCATCTGTTTCGTATTATAAGCCAATTTTACTTTTTAGTTACATTAAATAGTTAATGTATCTAAAAAGTAATTATTCAATGTATTTAAAAAGTAAAATTTGCTTATAATATGAAACTAAGGGTGACAAAACAGGTCGTGGCTCGTCGGACCGGGCCGCTCACCCGCCAAAAAATGGCAGGTTGAGTTTAAAATTTTGACCCGCCGCCCACAAAAGTCCTTCACCCGCCAAATTCCGCCCCGCCAAAACTCGTCGTCCGCAAAAGTCTGCCGCACCTATTCGTTCAACTTGTCCCACCTTAAATCTGACATTTTTTAGTTAATTCTAGTCATTCCAATTTTTAATGGTTTTATTTTATACATTTATTCGAGAATATATGTAATATTTTTTGAAATAAAATTTATTAAAAATATAGTTTATAAAAATTATTCTAAAAAGTAAGTTAAAAATCTAATTAAAATGTAAAAATAAATTTATTAATTTATTAAAAGAATAAAAATTAAAAAAAATAGGCGAACAAGTTTGCCGACACTTTGATGGAACAAGTTAACTCTATTTTTTTTGACAGATTTAAGACGTGGTGGGACGGCCGGTCCGTTTTGCCACCGTTATATAGACGGAGTAGAAGACACCATCAAAGGTGGAAAAAATATCAACATTTAAGCCGTAAAATTCAAACCGGACCAAGAATATTTCTCGGGTTGAACCCCAAACCCGGTCCAATCTAATCAATAAATCAGGGTTCTCAAATTTCAATTGAAATTGCAACCATATATAATCTCAAACCAAAACGAAACCCTAGTTGTTGTTCTCGCCGGCGAGAGGAGAAAATGTCGACCGTACCAGGGCCACTCGTATGGGAGATCGTGAAGAAGAACAACTCGTTTTTGGTCAAAGAGTTCGGAAATGGCAACCAGAGTGTTCAATTCAGTAGAGAGAGCAACAATCTCTATAATCTCAACTCTTTCAAGTACTCCGGTATGCAAACTTTGTTTTCAGAAAGAAATTGATACTGTTGTTGTGATTTTGATGATGTGAATTTGAAAAAAAATGAACTTTTTGTGTTGTAGGATTGGCAAACAAGAAAACCGTTGCAATTCAGACTGCTGGTAAAGATCAATCTGTGTTGTTAGCTACAACGAAGCCAAGGAAACAGAATAAACCTTCTGTTTTGTCTCAGAAATCGGTTATGAAGAAGGAGTTTCGCAGAATGGCAAAAGCTGTTCAAAATCAGGTTAATTTTTTTAGGGCATGTTAATGGTATATTATCAAGGCTTTTGTTCTGATACATGAACAATTGATGCTATTTCGGTGTTTGATATCTTACTGAATTAAAAAATTTGATCATTCTTTTTTGATGTGGCTTTAATTTCTTTGTTTGTTAGATTGCTGTAAGCTGCCTTGTTAAAATCTATATAGCACCGATACGACACTCATGATTGATAACGACACTCATGATTGATAACGACACTCATGATTGATTACGACACTCATGATTGATCACGACGCTTAATTTATTAAAATTTTCAAAATAGTACTGTTGCAGTGACAATGTCATCTTTGGGGTGTTTGGGTTTCGAAGGTTAAGATAGTTTAAATTTTTGATTCTGTTTTCTGCACAATTCAGCAGTGATGAGGCTCTAACATATAAGTAGAATCCCTATGTGGGTTTCTTCTGTGAAATATCCATGTTACGCTTGGCTTCTGAGCTTGAAAATTCTATTTCTGAACAAATTTTGATAGATGAATGGGAAATCTGCTTCTCTGTCTGATGTCAGTTAATAACTATCCTCTAGTCACGGTGTTTTTGTCATTTAAAGTAAACAATATTCCGCATTGATCTGAATTTCTTCTAGCATGTTGTGATTTTCTGACTTAATTCTTGACAGTATGTTGTGATGCATGACCATAGTGATTTAGCCGCTTTTTAATTTTTAACTGAAGAATGTGATGTGCTACAGGTGGGAGACAATTACTATAGGCCTGATTTGAAGAAGGCAGCTCTTGCAAGGCTGAGTGCAGTTCACAGAAGCCTCAAAGTTGCCAAGTCTGGCCTCAAGAAGAGGAATAGGCATGCATAAGTGAAAGCAAATCTATAACAGTTTTGTTGCATTTGAAGACCCTTTCTTTTTGATCCATCATTTTTGTGTTTGTTCTCTAATTATGTAACTCAATGTTAGATTTTCTGAGTTTTAAAATCCAATTCATTATTTACTATTAATATGAAACCTTGGTTGATGAAAATCAAAGTCTGAAAAAAACGATGAAGTTTTTAGTGCTCTTTAGTAATGAAGCATGATTCAAAACATATGATTTTACTTTTCTAATTCTTGTATCTTGTTTGCACGAACAGATCAGTTATAAACCTTTCTTTGAAAATATAACTGGCACCAGAAAACCACAATTTTGAACATTTGACATTTTAATCAAACTAATTGTTGAATGATAGTATTAATCTTATATAAACCAATTATTTTCCCAATATTCTTCGTAGTTAAGTTAACTTGGCACCTAGACAACTACACATATTTAGAAGAATATATGAAGATGTTGAAATGCAAACACTGTCCCTGCTTCCTGTATACTACCAACATTTTTTGTTACAACAAAATTTTTCAACTAACACCATTTTTGACTTTTTCATGTATTAATTTTATTAAGGCTTATGCTAACTCAAACTTACACCATTTTAATTAGTAGTTTCAAATATTCCATAGCTGGAGGAATTGAACTTTGAACCACCTTCATAGTTTTAAGTTAACTTACTGAGATTGAGAATCTGAAAGAAGAGAGTGACATTGAAATTGGAGTCTCAAGTTATTGTGTTCAGAGGGATTCCAAAATCTCATTCTTTTGGAAAATTTGAATCTCAAATTGAATTATTATGACGGGAAAGGATTTTTTTTATCTTATAAACTAGAATAATATAACACAAAGGACCTCTATTTATAGGGATACATTGATGATACAAACGTCATACCAAAGACCACATTAGTGGTGAATATTTTAAGTTACTTATTACCTCGGTTACCACTTATTAAACACAAATGCTAAATCAAGACATATGGTAAGGGAAGGAAGGAATAGGTAAGAATTTAAATGAGAGTAGGAGAAGGAAGAAATAGGTAAGAATTTAAATGTGAGTAGGAGAAGGAAGAAATAGGTAAGAATTAAAAAAGATTTAAAGTGAAAGTGAAGAGAGAGAAATATGTATATTAGAGAGTAAGAGAAGGAAGACATAGGTAAGAATTCAAAAAGATTTAAAGTCATGTTTATTATAAGAGAAATAGAGGAAAAAGAAGAGTGTACAACTTTTTAAAAGATAAAATTTTTCTTACACAATATTATGTATTTAAATAATATGCAAGGATAAATATGGAATAAAGTAAACAAATGAGTTCTCTTTCTCCTTTTTCCTCATTTTAAGAGAGATTAAAAGAGGATTACTCTTTTCATCTTTAGAGGTACTCCATCACCATTGTGAAAAGTTAGAATTGTCTCTATCTTGCCGCACTTTTTTTCATACTCTTTAGCGCAAATTTATGAGAAACCATTGTTTTGTTAAAATTTAATCCGGAGATTCATTTATGTATGTGTAGGAAATTATTTCAAAGATGCATACCCGTAAATATCATTAATTTAAAATTCAGTGGGTATGTGTAGGAAATTATTCCAAAGATGCATACCCGTACCATTAATTTAAAATTTAGTGAGTGGTACGAAGATGCATCCCGGACGGGGTTAATACATTAACCCGCGCCAAAACCATTCCTTTTCCTCATTTATTTGTCTCAAAATTCACTAAACCTAAAAAAAAATATTCAACTTGTGCTCTTACTCAGCCAGTCAAGCTTCTCATCTAAACAAGCTTCTCAATGCATTCTTCTTCATTTCCTACAAAACCTCTCAATCCATTCAAACTTACTTTCCACAACTTAGATTTGGTAAGTTTTTCAAAAAGCATTCCTTTTTTGTGTTTTGAATGATTTTTTAGGAAAAATAAATTGTTTTAGTTACATTAGGTAGTGTGCATTTGAAATAGGTAACTCAAATGGACATGCATTTAAAGTTTTTTGGACTTTAGGGTTGTAATGGCGTTTTTGTCATTTCTGCAAAATTGCAGCTTTGTCTGGAGATGCATCTTCAATTTCTTTTAGAACTATTTTCGGACATGCATCTCCAAATTTGTACCTGACAAAATTTTGGTTGCACTTTTTATTTGCCTATCTAGTTTTATCATAGGTGCAATGGCTAAAAACAACCCTGGCATAATTAGGCTCAGTTGTGTGTCCCCAATCGTGTTTGTACAGTGTGAGATGGCCGCTAGCAGGACCACAAGGCCACAAGTTGATCAAACCTCGTTTGATGGTTCATTGTGCTGAGGTTTCCAACCACCTGGTTCTACTTCATATAGCCGCCTATCTCAAACATCTACTTTACGAGGCCACGAGTCCTTAAATGATGAAGCAACACCTGAAGCCCAGGAGGAAGTTGTTGCTGATGCCCCTTTAGAGAGTTATTCAAGAGTCTCATTGGACACCTCCTTACTTAATCTCTATGCAGACCATGCTGCTAGAAATGTTTGAGAAGGAGATGTATATTTATTTAGTTTTACATATGTATTAAACTAATTAAATCGCGACTACTGGTGATATTTTTAAAGGGAAATTGCGATCCAAAATGCAACGAAAATTAAAAATTTTCCTTTAGTTATCCTTATAAATGGGCATGATCAGTGATAAAAACAGTTACCTCTTGTGGCGATAAAACCTTTGATGATGAATCGAATGAGTGATCACGAGCATTGAATAATGAACAATGCCTCTACTCACTCCACACAAACAAATTCCTTCAGTCTCAGTGCTAGGTGCTATGATTGAAGGTTTTGAGTGAGAGAGAGAAGAAAAATACGGTTAGGGTTTCACAGACCGAATTTTTATCAAGTGTGAATGCTTCTGCACAATGGTTCTATTCATAGAACCATTTGTGTGGGTTGCAAGCTAAAAAGATAACTTAAGTGCACGTGCACTATATCTTATGGTGTACAGTATATCACTTAAGCATGTGATACCTTACCACATCCCATATTCTACTTAAGTTCACCATACCTAACGGTGTTCTACAGTTACTTAAGTGAATCTTACCTTACAGTGTCTCTGATTTACTCTACCTCTCATCAATATGTTCTTATGTGTGTGACCCTGTAGGTTTTTGCGACATTGACAATTATATTAAATCACACATTTAACATAATAAACAGTGAGCGACATCAAGCAACACATCACTGTTATCCAAGTCATGGAAATGTCATGTGATCTGACAAAATATTTTGTGATAATACTTGTTTATAATTACCCTTTTGCCATCATGTCTATATTGAACACAAGACATAGACTATGTCACCCTTGTCCATTTTATTATTAGGCTCTTAGACATTTATGTTGTTACACAGGATGAACAAATTCCATCTAGGTCACTCATGTCCCTTAGCATACTTTGTGGAGTACCCATCAACTGTCTTTATGATAATCAAGTTACAGACAATGTTTGATCAGCAATAAAGTACTCGACTTCATATCTAGGGTCCATAATGTTTTCAGGTCGAAGGGTGGTATAAACCAATATCACCATGAGAGTAACTCATGACACTTTGCATATACTCTATGAAGTAATCCCATAGCAGGTCAATCCAGTATTAATAGTACTCTTAATATTCATACATATGTTAAGACTTGATAACTCCTTATCCATGATCCATGAGATGTGATCATCAGTCTATCTACATAATAGTTTTAATGCTTTAAGGTAATCCCAATTAACAGTAAAACTCGACTACAAATACTTTAACAATAATATCCTTATGTTTAATTAGATCTCATGATTAAGTCACATTTAATATTTTATTAAACAGACTAGCTATTCTAGGGACTTTATTATTTTAGAAAAACAAACATAAAAAAGAAATGTCTTTTATTGTTAATAAATAATTCGATACAAGTACCAAAAGTATTGGTCTCTAGGCCTTACACCAACAATCTCCCACTAGCACTAGAGTCAATCATGCATACCTCATAATACCCGTAGATCTAGTATGACCATCATGCTTCTGCAGCGCGAGAGGCTTTGTTAGCGGGTCAACAACATTGTTAAGTGTAGGTACTCTGCACATCTTCACATCTCCCCGATCTATTATCTCTCGAATGAAGTGATAACGCCTAAGTATGTGTTTGGATTGTTGGTGAGATATAGGTTTCTTAACTTGTGTGATAGCACCATTGTTATAACAATAGAGATCAATGGAATGTATAATGCTAGAGACTATGCCAAGTTCGCTAATGAACTTCTTGATCCTAACATCTTATTTTGCTGCATTTGAGGAAGCAATGTACTCGGTCTCAGTTATAGAATCAACAACGGTTTCTTGCTTTGAACTTTTCCAGCTCACAGTGCCACCATTTAAGCAGAACACATAACCAGATTGCGATATGAATTCATCCTTATCTATCTGGAAGCGCATCGGTGTATCCAATTACAACAAGCTCTTCTTGAACTCCACATACCAAAAATGAGTCCTTAGTCCTTCTCAAATACTTAAGGATATTCTTGACAGCTACCTAATGAGCATCACCAAGATCAGATTGGTACCTACTTGTTACACTTAAAGCATATGAGACATCTGATCGAGTACATAACCTGGCATACATGATAAATCCTATTGTAGATGCATATGTAATTTTATTCATGTGATTCCTTTCTTCCTTAGTTGAAGGGAATTGTGTTTTTCATAGACACATGTCATGTTGCATAGGCATGAATCCTTTATTGGAATAATGCATATTAAAGCGTCTCAACACTTTGTCTATGTATGTCCTCTGACTTAGGCCAAGCAGTTTTTATGATCTATCTCTATAGATTATGATTTCTAATATATAGGCTACTTCACCAAGGTCCTTCATAGAAAACCATTTTCCTAACCAAATTTTCACTTGTTGCAAGGTAGTGACATTGTTTCCAATGAATAATATGTCATCTACATATAATACCAGTAAGACGAGCATGCTCTCACTAACCTTCTTGTAGACAAATGACTTATCTTCATTCTTTATGAATCCATATTGATTTATAGTTTCTTCAAAACAAAGATTCGAGCTTCTAGAAGCTTGCTTCAATCCATAGATTGAATGATGTAACTTGCATATCTTTTGGACTTCTCCTAGTATGTCAAATCCTTTAAGTTGTGTTATGTACACACACACACAGAAAGAGAGAGAGAGAGGGAGGAAGATAGAGAGAGAGAGGACGTATTCTATGAGAATGCCATTTTTATGTGAGAACATGAGAATGAATATGAACCATTAGATTTAAAATAAATGAGTGAGAGGAGAGAGAATTTTAATTGTCAAAAATATAATATTTTAATTTAATTCATTTATTTTAATAACGGAGGAGAGAGAAAATAAAAATGACACATAATTTCACCCATTTATTTTAAATCTAATGGTTCAGATTCATTTTCATGTTCTCACATAAGTATGACATTCTCATAGTATACGTTATCTCTCTCTCATGTATATATATATATATATATATATATATATATATATATATATATATATATATATATAAAATTAATAATTTTGAGCACGTTCCAAAATGACAAGAAAATATGCAAGTGAAGGTTAATTTTTGTATTCAGAAATTGGCAACACTTGTGAAGTGTTGCAATAAACAATTTGTATTTTAAATTTTAAAAGAGGCAAAACTTTGTGAAGTGTTGCAGAATGCGAAACATTACAACCTTTGAAAACTGTTGCTATATGTGAAATAGTGCAGCGTTTGAAAAATGTTGTTGTAAGCAAAATAATGCAACATTTAGCAAAAATGTTGCTGAAAGTGTGTGTTTCATCAAGTGTCGTGATCTTATGAAACATCACCAGTTTGACATATAAATTGTTTTGCTACCTTTAAAGTGATGATATACAAGAATGATATTTTGCTGTTGATAGTTATAAATGATGTGTCATATTATTTTTCAAAAAATATCCTAACTATTTATTTCTTGAAAAAAAGTTTAGCCGAATTAGTGCTATTCTTTTAACATTAAATGTCTAAACATTCTATAAAATTTATAATAAAAATATTTTCAAAAATCAAAGTTGTATTATGGTAGTACCTAGAAAGAGAGTTACATAACTTACTCAGAACTTACTACTATTCACATCAAAATATTCAAAGTGCAATATTTTCCATTCATCTAATTAAAAAAAAATAGTCAAGAACATTGTTCAAATATCTTCCAAAATTCAAAATGAAGTCTTGACTTCAACATTAATACCTTCAACCAAATTCCAATGGGAAATATATAAATATTAGTTCATATATCAAGTCATTAAGAGACTTAAAAAAACAAAATATATCATAGTTAATGGTAAATTTTTTGGATTTAGTGGGTCAAGTGAGTTTTGTGGGTTGAGTTTGGGTTTATCCAAAACCCATTTATTTTGAATGAGTTTTCATTTATGAAAACCATATTGACCCACTTACCCATTCAAATCCACTTTTTTGGACCAGTTTGCATGAATTTGATCGGATTTTGTGGATTTATCCAATCCATGCACACCCTTACCCAAATCTGATACGGAGATGCATCTTTAGACGATTTTTTTCTTCAAAAACTAGAGTGAAACTCGAATAAAGAAGATAGGCGTAATTTTGGGTGCATTCGGAGATGATCTCCAGAAAATATTTTCAAAATTTTATGGGTATTGATCTGACCTGATCAGGAGGGGATCACGGGATGGCCACGCTCCGTTAGGCTGCTTCCTGTTCACCGGTGTTGAGGATGAGAAGGGGGTGTACCTGCAAGGCACTCCGATGCCAAAGTCAGAATTTGGGCAGAGTGAGAGCAAGAACAGAAAGTTAGAAGAGGTGAAAATTACCAGGCCCTCTTGGGGAAGAGGGTATTTATAGAGAGACCCCAGCGCTGGGCCAACGGTCATTCGAGGTGGGCTGGATGACCAGGCCCAACCCTAATGACTGCTAGGGCTTACGTGGCGTAGTGAAGACCAGGACGTGGTCTTCGCCCTAGTTCAACCGCTCCTAGATCTCCGGAGAGTGGGTTTGACCTGCTCTTTCGGAGGTGGGCAGTTGGCCGGTGACGTGTCCCCGCGGAGGGGAGCACGTGGAGAACGTGCGCCGAGCACGTTATTCTCCCCGCGGAGGGGAGGTTCTGCCCTGACGGGATGGGCACAGGTTCTGCTCGTCAGGATGGGCACAGGTTCTGCTCGTCAGGATGGGCACCTGCCTGACGGGAGGAGGTTCTGCCCTGACGGGATGGGCACCTGCCTGACGGGAGGAGGTTCTGCCCTGACGGGATGGGCACAGGTTCTGCTCGTCAGGATGGGCACAGGTTCTGCTCGTCAGGATGGGCACCTGCCTGACGGGAGGAGGTTCTGCCCTGACGGGATGGGCACAGGTTCTGCCCGTCAGGATGGGCACATGCCTGACGGGAGGAGGTTCTGCCCTGACGGGATGGGCACAGGTTCTGCCCGACAGGATGGGCACAAGTTCTGCTCGTCAGGATGGGCACCTGCCTGACGGGAGGAGGTTCTGCCCTGACGGGATGGGCACAGGTTCTGCCCGACAGGATGGGCACAGGTTCTGCTCGTCAGGATGGGCACCTGTCTGACGGGAGGAGGTTCTGCCCTGACGGGATGGGCACAGGTTCTGCTCGTCAGGATGGGCACAGGTTCTGCTCGTCAGGATGGGCACCTGCCTGACGGGAGGAGGTTCTGCCCTGACGGGATGGGCACCTGCCTGACGGGAGGAGGTTCTGCCCTGACGGGATGGGCACAGGTTCTGCCCGACAGGATGGGCACAGGTTCTGCTCGTCAGGATGGGCACCTGCCTGACGGGAGGAGGTTCTGCCCTGACGGGATGGGCACAGGTTCTGCTCGTCAGGATGGGCACAGGTTCTGCTCGTCAGGATGGGCACCTGCCTGACGGGAGGAGGTTCTGCCCTGACGGGATGGGCACCTGCCTGACGGGAGGAGGTTCTTCCCTGACGGGATGGGCACAGGTTCTGCTCGTCAGGATGGGCACCTGCCTGACGGGAGGAGGTTCTGCCCTGACGGGATGGGCACAGGTTCTGCCCATGGGTCCCTGCTCATCAGTGTGGTCCAATTGGGCCCAACCTCAGTGGGATTTTGGGCCTTCTCGATTGTGGGCTAAGCCTCGGCCCAGTCCAGAACAGGAGCCCCCCAAGTCGTAGTTCGCTGTCAGGAGAGCTATGACTTAAGTAGAGAATAGCGTTGCGCGCGCTGATATGTCAGGCAGGATGCGAGAATGTCGTCGATCGTATCGATCATCTGGGAAGGGCGAAATTGCAGTCGCTCGACATCCAAAAAATTATGCTCGACACCTTCGATCGTTTCTGCTCGACACCCGGGGTCGTGCCCGTTTATTATAACGTTTTGACTTCTGGGCTTGTGCCCCTTTTATGGAATTCTTGTTTTCCTTTCTAAGTTTTGTGCGCGTGCATGATCGTTATGCTTTTTCGCTAAGTGTTGGCTCGTTTTGCCGAGCTCCATTATGACGTGAATGTTTATTGTTTTGTGGGGGACCTTTGCTCGGTGCGTGTTACCCGGTAGTGTGGGGAACTATCCGGATGCCCGGGGTAGCTTCCTGGGCGGACAAGAGTTAGGTCACGGTTGTGATCTATCCTGTAGGCTTGAACATCCCATCGCGAGCTGGGCGTTCGGCCGATTATGATACTGCGGCGGCGACTCTCGATCGAGGGGGTGCCGTCGAGCGGGCTATTCTCTTTTTGTTCGGGGAGATATAGTGCCCGCTAAGGTAAGGTCGGTGAGGTGTGGTCGTATCAGTCCACCCTCTTGTTCGCGCGGGTTGTCCCACGCGGGCAGTGTTGTTTAACTGTAGTATTTTTTAGCTTTTCAGCGTTCCATGGTCGAGCTATATGGTCCCGTGTAAGTTTTCGAGGTAGTAGGTTTTCGAAGGGAGGACAAGGCTGGATGGAAGCCAGGGTCCTGCCCGGCAGAGTCTTCTGCTCGACGAAAGAGAGGACAAAGACTGGCTGGTGGGCAGCCAGGGTCCTGCCCATTGGAGTCTTCTGCTCGGCGAAAGGAGGACAAAGACTGGCTGGTGGGCAGCCAGGGTCCTGCCCATTGGAGTCTTCTGCTCGGCGAAAGGAGGGGACAAAGACTGGCTGGTGGGCAGCCAGGTCCTGCCCATCAGAGTCTTCTGCTCGGCGAAAGGAGGGGACAAAGACTGGCTGGTGGGCAGCCAGGTCCTGCCCATCGGAGTCTTCTGCTCGACGAAAGGAGAACAAAGACTGGCTGGTGGGCAGCCAGGGTCCTGCCCATCGGAGTCTTCTGCTCGGCGAAAGGAGGACAAAGACTGGCTAGTGGGCAGCTAGGTCTTGCCCATCGGAGTCTTCTGCTCGGCGAAAGGAGGACAAAGACTGGCTGGTGGGCAGCCAGGTCCTGCCCATCGGAGTCTTCTGCTCGACGAAGGGAGGACAATTGTGAACAACGTCGCCATGGCGGAGGGCACTCGTGATCTTGAAGTTTTGAGAGATGAAGCTTTGGTTCTCTGCTCGGAGGAACGGGGGAGCTTAGTTTCCCACAGACGGCGCCACTGATCTGACCTGATCAGGAGGGGATCACGGGATGGCCACGCTCCGTTAGGCTGCTTCCTGTTCACCGGTGTTGAGGATGAGAAGGGGGTGTACCTGCAAGGCACTCCGATGCCAAAGTCAGAATTTGGGCAGAGTGAGAGCAAGAACAGAAAGTTAGAAGAGGTGAAAATTACCAGGCCCTCTTGGGGAAGAGGGTATTTATAGAGAGACCCCAGCGCTGGGCCAACGGTCATTCGAGGTGGGCTGGATGACCAGGCCCAACCCTAATGACTGCTAGGGCTTACGTGGCGTAGTGAAGACCAGGACGTGGTCTTCGCCCTAGTTCAACCGCTCCTAGATCTCCGGAGAGTGGGTTTGACCTGCTCTTTCGGAGGTGGGCAGTTGGCCGGTGACGTGTCCCCGCGGAGGGGAGCACGTGGAGAACGTGCGCCGAGCACGTTATTCTCCCCGCGGAGGGGAGGTTCTGCCCTGACGGGATGGGCACAGGTTCTGCTCGTCAGGATGGGCACAGGTTCTGCTCGTCAGGATGGGCACCTGCCTGACGGGAGGAGGTTCTGCCCTGACGGGATGGGCACCTGCCTGACGGGAGGAGGTTCTGCCCTGACGGGATGGGCACAGGTTCTGCTCGTCAGGATGGGCACAGGTTCTGCTCGTCAGGATGGGCACCTGCCTGACGGGAGGAGGTTCTGCCCTGACGGGATGGGCACAGGTTCTGCCCGTCAGGATGGGCACATGCCTGACGGGAGGAGGTTCTGCCCTGACGGGATGGGCACAGGTTCTGCCCGACAGGATGGGCACAAGTTCTGCTCGTCAGGATGGGCACCTGCCTGACGGGAGGAGGTTCTGCCCTGACGGGATGGGCACAGGTTCTGCCCGACAGGATGGGCACAAGTTCTGCTCGTCAGGATGGGCACCTGTCTGACGGGAGGAGGTTCTGCCCTGACGGGATGGGCACAGGTTCTGCTCGTCAGGATGGGCACAGGTTCTGCTCGTCAGGATGGGCACCTGCCTGACGGGAGGAGGTTCTGCCCTGACGGGATGGGCACCTGCCTGACGGGAGGAGGTTCTGCCCTGACGGGATGGGCACAGGTTCTGCCCGACAGGATGGGCACAGGTTCTGCTCGTCAGGATGGGCACCTGCCTGACGGGAGGAGGTTCTGCCCTGACGGGATGGGCACAGGTTCTGCTCGTCAGGATGGGCACAGGTTCTGCTCGTCAGGATGGGCACCTGCCTGACGGGAGGAGGTTCTGCCCTGACGGGATGGGCACCTGCCTGACGGGAGGAGGTTCTTCCCTGACGGGATGGGCACAGGTTCTGCTCGTCAGGATGGGCACCTGCCTGACGGGAGGAGGTTCTGCCCTGACGGGATGGGCACAGGTTCTGCCCATGGGTCCCTGCTCATCAGTGTGGTCCAATTGGGCCCAACCTCAGTGGGATTTTGGGCCTTCTCGATTGTGGGCTAAGCCTCGGCCCAGTCCAGAACAGGTATATTCCATCTGTTTCATATTATAAGCCAATTTTACTTTTTTGTTACATTAAATAGTTAATGTATCTAAAAAGTAATTATTCAATGTATTTAAAAATTAAAATTTGCTTATAATATGAAACTAGGGGTGACAAAACGGGTCGTGACTTGTCGGATCGGCCCGTTCACCCGTCAAAAAACGGCGGGTTGAGTTGAGATTTTTGGCCTGCCGCCCACCAAAGTCCTTCACCCGCCAAAGCCCGCCCCGCAAAAACTCATCGTCCGCAAAAGACTGCCGCACCTATTCGTTCAGCTTGTTCCACCTTAAATCCGACATTTTTTTAGTTAATTCTAGTCATTCTAATTTTTGATGGTTTTATTTTATACATTTATTCGAGAATATATGCAATATTTTTTAAAATAAAATTTGTTAAAAATATACTTTATAAAAAGTATTTAAAAAATAAATAAAAAATCTAATTAAAATATAAAAACAAATTTAATAATTTATTAAAAAAAAATAAAAAAAAGATAGACGGACAAGTTTGCCGTCACCTTGACGGAACGAGCTAAATTCTTATATCTATATTTACTTTGCGGATTTGTCCATCCTATCTATTTTTTTTTTTTACAAATTTAAGACAAAGTGGAGCGGCCGACCCTTACCAACCTTATATTAAACAGTAGAAAACACCATCAGAGATGGAAAAAATATCAACATTTAAGCCGTAATATTCAAACCGGACCAAGAATATTACTCGGGTCGAACCCCAAACCCGGTCCAATCTAATCAATAAATCAGGGTTCCCAAATTTCAATTGAAATTGCAACCATATATAATCTCAAACCAAAACGAAACCCTAGTTGTTGTTCTTGCCGGCGAGAGGAGAAAATGTCGACCGTACCAGGGCCACTCGTATGGGAGATCGTGAAGAAGAACAACTCGTTTTTGGTCAAAGAGTTTGGAAATGGCAACCAGAGTGTTCAATTCAGTAGAGAGAGCAACAATCTCTATAATCTCAACTCTTTCAAGTACTCCGGTATGCAAATTTTGTTTTCAGAAAGAAATTGATACTGTTGTTGTGATTTTGATGATGTGAATTTGAAAAAAAATGAACTTTTTGTGTTGTAGGATTGGCCAACAAGAAAACCGTTGCAATTCAGACTGCTGGTAAAGATCAATCTGTGTTGTTAGCTACAACGAAGCCAAGGAAACAGAATAAACCTTCTGTTTTGTCTCAGAAATCGGTTATGAAGAAGGAGTTTCGCAGAATGGCAAAAGCTGTTCAAAATCAGGTTAATTTTTTTAGGGCATGTTAATGGTATATTATGAAAGGTTTTGTTCTGATACATGAACAATTGATGCTAGTTCGGTGTTTGATATCTTACTGAATTAATAAATTTGATCATTCTTTTTTGATGTGGCTTTAATATCTTTGTTTGTTAGATTGCTGTAAGCTGCCTTGTTAAAATCTATATAGCACCTAGCACCGATACGACACTCATGATTGATTACGACACTCATGATTGATTACGACACTCATGATTGATTACGACACTCATGATTGATTACGACGCTTACTTTATTAAAATTTTCAAAATAGTACTGTTGCAGTGACAATGTCATCTTTGGGGTGTTTGGGTTTCGTAGGTTAAGATAGTTTAAATTTTTGATTCTGTTTCCTGCATAATTCAGCAGTGATGAGGCTCTAACATATAAGTAGAATCCCTATGTGGGTTTCTTCTGTGAAATATCCATGTTACGCTTGGCTTCTGAGCTTGAAAATTCTATTTCTGAACAAATTTTGATAGATGAATGGGAAATCTGCTTCTCTGTCTGATGTCAGTTAATAACTATCCTCTTGTCCCGGTGTTTTTGTCATTTAAAGTAAACAATATTCCGCATTGATCTGAATTTCTTCTAGCATGTTGTGATTTTCTGACTTAATTCTTGACAGTATGTTGTGATGCATGACCATAGTGATTTAGCCGCTTTTTAATTTTTAACTGAAGAATGTGATGTGCTACAGGTGGGAGACAATTACTATAGGCCTGATTTGAAGAAGGCAGCTCTTGCAAGGCTGAGTGCAGTTCACAGAAGCCTCAAAGTTGCCAAGTCTGGCCTCAAGAAGAGGAATAGGCACGCATAAGTGAAAGCAAATCTATAACCGTTTTGTTGCATTTGAAGACCCTTTGTTTTTGATCCATCATTTTTGTGTTTGTTCTCTAAGTATGTAACTACATGTTAGATTTTCTGAGTTTTGAAATCGAATTCATTATTTACTATTAATATGAAACCTTGGTTGATGAAAATCAAAGTCTGAAAAGAACGATGAAGTTTTTAGTGCTCTTTAGTAATGAAGCATGATTCAAAACATATGATTTTACTTTTCTAATTCTTGTATCTTGTTTGCACGAACAGATCAGTTATAAACCTTTCTTTGAAAATATAACTGGCACCAGATAGCCACAATTTTGAACATATGACATTTTAATCGAACTAATTGTTGAATGATAGTATTAATCTTATATAAACCAATTATTTTCCCAATATTCTTCGTAGTTAAGTTAACTTGGCACCTACACAATTACACATATTCAGAAGAATATATGATGTTGAAATGCAAACACCGCCCCTGCTTCCTGTATACTACCAACATTTTTTGTAACAATAATATTTTCAACTTACACCATTTGACTTTTTCATGTATTAAATTTATTAAGGCTTATGCTAACTCAAACTTAGAGAGAACATTTTTCTTTAAAATTGTTCATTTTAATTTTTCTAAATTTAAAATTTGTAAAACTCTATATTAGCATTGTCTAATTGATTAGTCCTTATAGATTTTTTAAAAAATTTATACAAAAAAGAAATATATATCATGATTATATTTTATACATGTATATAGGTTATTTATGATCAAGTATTAATTAAATCAAACTTGTTACAAAAACATCATAATTTCAAACATTGTATACTACATTAATTTTCACAAACAACTTTTAGCAACTAATTATAATATCAAACAAAACATCACCTATATATGTCTCTGAAGAAATCTCTATCTTTTAATAATGGCAACACAGTTTCCAATCTAAAGAGCCAGAAAACTTCAAAACGAAGACGTTTTGATCGTTGTTTTTCATCTGTTGAAGCTGTGCCTATGGAACCAGAAAAGAAGCTGAAAGAGATGGATTCAAATAAGCTGAAAGGTGAAATCAAGAGATGGGCCAAGGCTGTTGTTGCTTATGCTCGACAAGTTAGTGGCAGTTTCGGAAGATTTCATGGCAAGTCACAAATTTAAATTCAAAAGTGTGTGTGAAATGTATATAAATTATGCAGAATGAGTTGTATTATGTTCTTTCTATATTTTGAAAAACTTGAAGTAATTAGTAGTTTCTATATTTACACTTACTGCAAAAAATAACTATTTTTTGATATACATTTCTGGTATAGAAAATAGAGAAAACAAAAATAAAACTCCAGCTTTAGCTTTTAGCTTTCTTTCTTTCTTGCTGAAGTGTCAAAAAAGTGACACTCAAAAAACTGAAAAAGCTTCACTGTACTACTACAGCCTCTTCACCTTCATCTCTCCATAATTCCTTTCTCCTCCAGAGATTGTTCTTAAAAGCTTCTTAGAACACAAATCCTGTGCCTGTGTAGTGTGTTTTGCTCGGTTCGCTCTTACCCAAGCAGGCTCCTACAAAAGAAAACAGTGCCTTTGTCTGACATGGAAATGAATCATTAATGCGGATGTATACGAGATAGAAGAAACAATTACCTCGGGAACCAAGCGAGAGAAACCGAACTTAATCAACAAAAGAACATGTTCCATAATTAAAATTGCTGCAAGTCCAGGTTCTACTTTCCATTTTCCTTCCTCATCATATAGCCATACTAAAAGAGCACAGTTGGTGCAAATTGACATCAATATGAGAAACTGCAAAAGTGAAGGATATCCTCAAATGATCAGTGACATGGGAATCAAGTAAAATTTATAGTTCGAAATCACGTGTGACGGAATGGAGGATAAAGTAATAATCAACAGAACCATCAAAAGTACTGTAAATAAATACCTGAAATATGTTAAGCCAGGCTCCTACGGTCCCAGCAGCACGAGGAACAGGCCGTCTCAAAATTGCTAGCAGCTTCAGTGCATCTGTTCTGATTTCCATTATGTTGTTCTGAATAGGAAATTAATTAAGCGTTAATTATCGCACAAGTGATTATGCATAAGCTATTTCTACAATTGAATAGGAAACTTTTTTTAAGATCTGTGTAAACTGTTTCTATAATTCTTGATCGGGAGAAATAAGTTGAAAACAGTTTATGAAAATGTTATAAACTCTCCATATTTCTTTTAAATATTTACACAAGTACTTATGTCATAACTCAAAAGATAAGCCTGAAAAAGTAAGCAAGAAAGAGAAAAGCATTTATACCACGGTAGCAAAAGCAAATGCAGGTGGGAATGCACATGCGAACATCAAAATCATTCCAAACTGCAATGCCAACTCTAAGAAATCTGCAACCAGGTTAGAAATTTTCAGTTACTTCCATGAAAGCATGTCTGTCAGTCTTGTAATGTTTCCAGAACATGTTTAGATAGAAATTAAGCCCTTTTAGTTATAACGGCAAACACATGTTCACGAACACGAACTATTCCATATATTAAAGAATTAAACATTCAATCCATTTTGAGAGTATAATAGATTTGGCAGTACCATCAAATAACCCATCTTCAAGCTCCTCGCCGATGCTGGCAGTGTAAGAAGGCTTGAGGTATTCTTTCTCCACTCTAGAGATAAACTGAATTCTATCTGCTGATTCTCCTTTCTCTCTCTTCTTCTTGTGTCTTGACAAATGAAAGTGACATATTAACTGTTCTATGATGGTAATATGCTATTAAAAGGAATGTCGTGTATAATCTGCGTGTCTAGCTCGGGATAAACAAGACTTACCGAACACTGTACTTTTTATAGCTGTATTTGAGATAAGGCAATGAATTTTCCACTAAGTTTTCCAACACCTGAGATTAGAGATGGAGGAAATGAGACAAGTAAGGGGAAAATAGGAGAAGAATGAGACAGAGATAACAAGAGAAAACTTTTTCTGTACAACCTCAGACAGAAGGAGTCGCTGAATCAAAATTTTACGAAGAGTTGAGAAGTTACGATGCAACAAGGCGTGATAAAAAATTCCAATGTATGTCTGCATAAAATATAGACCAAACACCTGCAGAAGAAAAAAGTAACTGCCTAAGACTATGTTTGGAAACTTCGGTTTTCACAGTGGAAGCTCATGTTTATCAGAATCTAGAAATCTTAGCTTTCATAAGTTTCATGTTCAGTGTTGGAGCAAGAAATAAAAGCACCACAGGACCTACTAGTTTTCCGTTATTACCTTGTAGACCAAGCTATCAGCGCATTTTTCTGTGTTTTCGTTGTTTTCATTTTTGATAAGTCTGACAGATACCCGTCCTCCAATTTTAGTGATATACTGAATGGCGAAAAGGTAAACAGCAGTGAGCCCAAACCTGAACCCGAACAGTTAAAATAAGTCATAATGATGAAATATTCGACTCAATCATATATAAGATATTGCAACAAACAAATAAAAGAATATTCAATCAACTCTACAGAGTATAATCACAGCAAGGATTGATTCGGATTCTCACTTCATTGCATCGGAACCAATAACTTCATAAAGATGTGCGTATGCTAACTCAAAAGGTAACTGGAGACATATTATGCTGAAGATAATGAAAGCGTCGTTTCTGAATCGCATAAAACGCCCTAACCACTCATCTCTCTGGAATACTTTCTTCCCTTTTGCTCTATCAGTCTCAAATATTTTAAGAAGTTCCATTGGCGGCTGTAGTGAACTATCTCTCATTCCTGGAATCTTGTATCCCGGTTCAGCACCAACTGAATAGCTAAGAGGCCATCTGCAAGGAACACCACAATATGAGACGAAAAGCATCTCGGAAAGAATTTATCACATTGAAATAGCAAAACAACACTTATTTTCGAACACTTTTTATATGCTAAAACGACAGTTACCTGGCTAAAAGTGCTGAATTTTTACGTTTCCAGAATTGACAAAACATTACAGCCCAAAGTATCACTACGACGAAGAAAACGGGAAGCACTATTAATTTCGTTGACCTGAAATGCAATAAGACCTACAAATCACTTGCTAGATGCAAAAATACAGAAGTTGTGGTGGCATAAACAGATGCTACTAAACAAATTGGCTCACCTAAGAACAATGAATTGCAATGTAAGACCAAATGCAGCGAGGAAGAACAGCCACCGCGTGTACATTCCAAGAAAAGCAAAATATATTGCAATCTGCAGATCATTCATTCATTCAAAAAAATAAGGAGAATGGATATATCGTTTTCATATATTGTGGTATATAGCTCAGAATCGCATTTACCTTTGCTCCATAATATGAATAAATTTCGTCGATCGGCTGATCCGTTAAGTCCCACCAATGAAGAGCCCAAGTCCTGAGAAGTTTCTTTCTCGTCTTTTCATCTATCAATAAAAAAAAACATTAGTTTCAGATTCAAGTGATACTAAATTTGGAGAAAATTTGATGGTACGTGCGAGTAGAAAAAACACCATGCAAAGGGAAGACTTGCTTAACAATGTTCTCAGATTCCAATTTTTGAATCAGATTCTCCCCAGTTTCCCAATAGATTTCTTTCTCATCAAATTTAAGTTTTATCGCTGAATTGCCGTTATTTACCTACAAATTCAAAATACAAGAGAACCAAAATGTTATAACATGTCAATAGGATTATAGGAGTGTTCATACGAGGCTTTCATTTAGCGATGGATTTTGACGATTTTGACACATGGAGAGTCCAAATATCTACGAAAAGAACTTACTATTCCATATATCAAGTGACAGTAGCAATGAAAACGCTCGCACCAACTGAAAACAGAACCATCAGGTTGTTTTACAAAAGCTTCAACTTCCTCCAACTCAAATACTAAATCCATACCTAGCATTGAGCATGAGACACAGTAACACATTTCACATTGCAAACTTAAACGTAAAATTGCATTAGATAGAACACACGCCCCTATTCGAGGATTTACAGATATATACCTATATGAGTCCTTTTCTTGATTTGTAGTTCTGCTGCAGTTCTCCCTAATGTCTCCAAAGGTGCAGCCAACTAAACAAATATCACTGCCAATTTTTAGCTACTCCACAAAAAAGCTTAAATTAGACGCACAAAACGGAGTAAGTAAGCAATCAGATGGATTGGCTTATTTGAGCTTATCTGTTTGAATTGACTTATTTGAGCTTATCAACCAATAGAGTTGTTATAAGGCTGCTAGAGAGAACTTATGGAAATAGCTGATGACACATGTGAATAAGCTTTCCGGAATAGCTTATGAAAATAAGATAACTTTATTGTCTATAAACATTTATAAGACAAAAATACCACCCAATATGGAATGAAATTTCTATAACATTTAAGAAGCATTTGAATTTGAATAAATAGATTATACTTAACATATTCACAAGAAGACAAAAAAACATTCAAAATAGAAAGGAATTGAAAAAAAACCTAACCTTAATGAACTCATCTGCAATGCCAACAATTCTCTCAACTACAAACCCCGCCTTCTTGAATTCCTCAACAAGAACATAAGCACAATCAGATGATTTGTCATTTTCCTGTATGATCCTCCTTGGAATCACCACCCCAATTTCAAAAACAGCTTCTTCATTTTCAAGTTCATTCATTTTTTCAACCCCAGTAACTCAATGCACAAGAAAAACGTCAATACAGTCGAACTGTTATCAAATGGGCAGAAGAAAGATCCGTTTTTTGGGCAATGAAAATGAAAACTTTCAGAGAGAAATGAAATAAAGCTGAAAAAAGCAACCTCTAGGGAAGGGGCAAAGATAAAATTGGGTGTATATGAGTGAAATCAAAATGACGATGATTTCAAAGAAGTGGCGAAATTAGAGATTATTATAAACATAAATTAAAAACATGGAAGAACACAACAAGGATCTAAGTTCGAGGACTTTGAGGAAAGTGTTCAGAGAAACGGCCATTTGGTAGTAACATACGGTGTTGTACACGTGCATGTATTGTACTCTTGGTGTTTTTTTTATTTACATATATTTTTATTTTTACAAATATATATATTTTTGTGTGGGTGAAATTGCAAACATACTTTTTATTAGGATTTAATTGGTATATAGTGTAATCTACAACTATATGAAAGGAATATTAATTTATGGTGTAAGTTTATTCTTTCAAAGGGAGATAAAAATTTTAGGCATAGAAATAACAAGAAGCACAATTAGGTTTTGGTCCAAGGTTATTTGACTTATTTCAGAACATGGCACTTGGTTTAATGGATAAGATAGGATTTGAATAAATTATAAAGATATGGCGGTCAACCTTTTTTTCCTAGATATGATTCGATGTTTTGTTTTTATGGGCTATCAATGTTTCTTTATTCATTTGCTTGAAACTCATGAGTTTGATTGAGGCACTTTCTAATGCTTCTAATTTGCTATATATATTGGTTTCTTATATGACGTGGTGCATAAAATGAATGAAATTTTTGACATATCAATTCACTATTTTCTGATGTTAGAAAATCACGCATTCACACAGCCAGTGTAATATAGGTTATATGATTGAAATTAAATGGTATAAATATAATATTTAATGAACATATGAAAGTTTTTTTTATAGATCAATGGTTAGGATTTCTCTATGGTTAAATAACTAATTATGGAGAATCCATTTTCTAAAAAATAAAGACTTTACCTATTTTGGTTTGATAGTTGTTAATGGTTAAAAGATTAGTAAATTGTTTTCTTCATTTAACTTAAATAATGTTAACCATTTTGTTTTAATATTCATGCTCATTAATAATTAAGTCCAAGAACGTTTGAGAGTTAGATTTCAAATTAATAGATTTGTACTTGCTAAAAGTGCTATGGATGATAACCCCTATCAGTGAGGTTGTTTGATGATTTTAGGATTGTTGTTGGTTTATAGCAAGTTCACGTAGTAATGGTGAGTAACTCTGTATCTATGTGGTTTTTAAGTGAATCAAATGTCTCACTTAATCGTGTGGTTAAGATATTTATAGAAATTTGTTGGGTCTGAATCTCCGAAACTATTGGGTAGTTATTTTAGGCCTCTTAGAAGCATGCAATTGTTATTTTCCCTATTCTCTAATAAAACATGAGTTTTTCCTTTGATTGAGATTTCATGTCGTTAGTGCACAAAGACACGTCAATCTATTGGAACAAAATTGGTTTGTATCATATTTTTAAGGTTTTGATGATAACAAAGTATTTAAAGAATAATTGAGTATACTAATAAATGTTCAAGTGCGTAGGATCATAGACTAAACTTTTTGATATAAACTTAGTAATGGTACTTAAAATGAACATTTAAAAAGAAGATAAAAGATTCAGAATCTGAAGGATCAAAACCTTAGAACTATACTCTGAAGACTCAGACTCTAAAGGAGGTCAACTTATGAAGACCAGACTCTGGAGAAAGTCAATCTCTCAAGACTAAGACTCTGAAGGTCTTCGACTTTGGTCAATCAACATAAGTATCAAGAAGACTCTGATAGGTCACTATAAAACTCAGAGATCATTTTGTCTTCTTTTGATTACGTGTAGATGCAAACAAAATTTTGCACAGATAACTGAGATGTAATTGATAGTTCCTCTTAAAGCAAAGAGAATTCAAATATATTTTCAACGACATTAACCATATCAAGTAACATTCCGACACTTGTTATATACTATTATAAATAAATGTTAACCATCCAAGTGTCTCAATCTTAAGAGTCCTAAGAACATTCTAGAAAACATAATAATCTAAAATAATTCCTAATATATCAAAATACTAATAAAACTTATTTAACTAATGATAAATTATTCTATTAAGCTCCATATCAGAAGCCCAACATTAATATAAACTTAGAAATAAGCCTACTTTAGGTGATCACGATAAATAAAGTAGTTTTTAAAAAAGTTCATACAATGACAGACTAAATGCCTTTTGTCTTCCATTCATCTCCTCGACTTTGTAGGATCCATGGGATAACTTATGACATATGTGGTATAGATATATTGTAGTTTTCCTATTTGGGCTAACACAATAACATGTTCGAGTACGAGGTTGCCCTCATGCATTTCTTTTGGGATTACTTTCATGTTGTACCTTATATCCACCTTTTTTTGATAGTAAATTTCTTAACATGCGCAACATCGCAGGTCTCGTCAGTCAAGTCGGCTGCATATATAAGTCATGCCTCATTCTTTTTTTCGCTGAATTGAGAATGCCTCTATGTGACTGTGTTAATTTCAATAGGTAGCATCTTAGCAACATACATCATTGTATATGAAGTCTCTTTGGTGGAGATGTTTAACCTATAGCCCTTTGGCTTCATCAATTTTTTCTTTATCTCGCCCAATATTACTTTGTTTGCTGACTTAACATGCCCGTTCTTCTGTGGGTAGACAAGGGAAATAAACTTCATCTATACTCCTAAATTGCAATAGAAATCAACCATAATGGAGCTGGAAAATTGAGCACCATTTTCGGAAATGATGATTCCTAGCAAACCAATCATGCACATGATCCACTACCAATAGAAGTAGTGAACCTTTTTGTTTATGATCTTGAAGAAGACTTCAACTTCTATCCATTTCATGAAATAATCTACTCCAACGATCAAGAACTTCAGCGTTAGCGAAAAATACCCAAGATGTCCACGTCCTATTGGTAGAATGGTCAATACGACATGACATAATGAAGGATCTCAACTCGCATATGATGTAGATTGACATGCTTTTAGCATTTGCCATATTTTTTTTTACGAATGCTACATTATACTTCATCCGAATGGGTCAATAATGAGACTGTCACATATCCCCTAGTCGACCTCTATGTAGTCAAATCAATATTACTGTACCTGCCATAATTATTGGGAAGGATTATATATGTGTGTGCATATACTTGAGTTTTAGGGTGCCATGATGTCTTATACCTTCTTTCATCAATTTTCTTTCTACTCACAATATCCTTACTCTCACTGACACTAATTTTAAACTCTTCTTTTTTTTTTTTTCTTTTTTTTTTTCCTTTTACATATTCTTATTTCCCAATTTAAAATGGAAACCTTAGAAATCCTATTATATTACTTGATTATCTCTTTTTATATTTATAAATCATCACTATTTCTAGAGTAAGAGGGGAATGTTTTTATTTTTAAGGTGCTGGAAAAAATGTTGTGGATTATGAAAGCTAGAAGCATTAACGTGTTGATTTTGCTCATTCATAAAGCTAGAAGCATTTAGGAATGGAATGTGTTCGTACCTTATCCCTGTTCTAATAAGTTACTCGATGGAGAATGATCCACAAAGTAAAAAAATTCTAAGGTGAAGATATTTATGGCCACGTTGACGTTAGATAAGTGAAACTAGCAGACAAATATCTCTCACTCAAAAGAAAGTTCTAGGACCTAGTGAGTAGGCATAAGCCCACACTAAAGAAAATGAATGACCCAAGCAAAAGAGAAAAAGAAGGACCATCAAATGACATAACAAATTATATCTCGCAGTCTAGCAATATGGACGATCTGCATGGAAATTAAACAATGTCAAAAGAAACCCCATGAGAATTCGTGTAAAATGTACAACAAAAGACACACGAGTTACAAAAAAATTCATAACTTTATGCCTCTCATCTCTGACGATCACTGACTTGGACATCAAAGTATGTGCATGTATCCCCTATTTCCTTTTTTCTAAAACGACCGAGGTACGAGTAGGAGATCTCTTTTTCAGAACAACTCATGAGTGATAATTCAAAGAAGAAGCTTCTTTATTAGAATGAACAAAATGGAAATCTGAGGAGCTCGGCTAACTCCTTCGTTCACATATCCCTTATTCCCTCGACTTCTCATAATAAAATTTTCCTTCAAACAAATCGACTTTTGCGTCGAATCTATGACCAACACCCACATGTTTACAACCTATAAAGCACACAAGAAAGAAATGCGCAAAAGAAACAAATACCCTACTTACAAACAAATCCATTTAAAAAAAAACTAACAAACTCAAAAAACACAAGGATTTCAATAGGAATTTTAGATTCGATTCAACAATTCTAATTCTGATAAATTTATATAAAGTTTTGCCACAAACATTCTAATGGTGATGCTTATGTTATTACAACTTCATGCCCTCAATTAGTGTTGTTACACATGCGTAATTGCTCTAGTGTTAACTAAGATACACCATGTGAAAATGATCTTATTATTAATTTTTTTTTACTTTTCTATGATTCTTACCTTTATCAATTTCCCTCGACTTCGTTTTATGTTAAATTATAATTTTACTTTTATTTTTATTTTTATATTATATAATAATTTGAATCAATTAATTTTTTTATTTATATCATTTAACTCATGCCACATCATCAAATGAACAGTCACATTATTAAAAATACACTTAAATTAGATGAAGGCTAAAATCTTATAAATAGTAAAATAGTTCTAATAGTTGAGTTTTAAAATGAAGATATCCAAATTAAAAAAATTAAAAATAAATAGACTAAAACTGCATTTAAATTATATATTTTTAAATATAAATTTATATTCTTTAATTATTTTATTTTATTAATATAGATCGTGTTAGGGCTGGGCAGCGGGTCGGATCAGTTCGGGTTCGGGTCCAAAATCTTAATCCGACCAATTCATCGGGTGAGTAATTTTAATCCAATTTTAACCGAATTGGATTTCGGGTTTTTTGGATTCGGTTTTATTCGGGTTCGGGCCTTTAGTTCGGTTTTCTCCGGATTTGACGGATTTGGGCCCAATAAAATAAATATAACAAATTCAATATAAAATCAAATTGTTTAACTAAAATTAAAATTAATCCTTCCAAAGACCATATAAAATCTAAGTTTAAATTAATCCTTCCAACATAATTTAATACATGTAGTAACATAAACAAAGCCAAATAAATCTAATAACATAAACCAACACAGCCAAAACACCATTGTGAAACCAGGACTTGAAAAACCTTCCATTTTATATGTATTTTGACATGTTTGAAATACATATAAAGGTCTGCACCACCACCACCAACAAGGGATAAATAGATGTAGATGTAACAGCAGTTATGCCTGCCAGCCCACCACCAACAAAATGTATGCAAAGGTCTGCACTGACATTATCCTTATTACTTTGCAGTTGCGGAACCGTTCTCAGCAACTGCACATATAAAACACCAATCAATATAAAAACAACAAAGAACAAAAGAATATATCTGTTTGTAATTCATAGACTCATAATACAACTTTCAAAACATTTGTGAAAATGGTATAAATGACATTGCTAGAAGGAAATAAGCAACATCATGTCAATTGTGACTATATATAGAGAATTATCATGCAGGGTGTCATGAAAATAAACCATAGTCTATATATATAACAAGTTCATACAGCAAACCAAAGCAGCAAATAGATTTTAACAGTCAGTTGTATAAATATGCTATAAAATAATAACACGTAACACATTATATACATTCTGGGAGTTCTGGCTGATCAAAGGGACTACAGAGTGTCTTTGCTGCTCATGTCTCACCTTTTATCCTTGCTTTGACATCTTCCACTTCCTGAAGCATTATAAACCAAAAACAGTTAGCAAGTAAACACCAAACCATAATTTACAATAGAGCTAGTGGTCAGACATCAAAATCCGATGCATAAGGTTATGTAGTATCTACAAAAGCAGAGGGTGCCTTAGGGCTGATCTCCACAAGGACATCAAAATCAATTATAAAGAGGTCTAGACTACAAAAGCAAAATGCCTAAAATAACAAAACTTGGCAAGCATGCTATCATTTAACCTGGTTATTGTAATAATTGTACAAAAAATGAATTAAACTCATATGCATTGAGAGTATTAAGATATTTTACACTATATCACTTAATCGTAACCGGTAGATTTCTATACGTGTTTGACTTTTACTATAATTAGTAACATCTAAAGTATCATCTACAAATGGTTCTGATGCACTGTGTAAAACTCTTTACACTGACAGTGCGTTAATTAATCTCTAAAAGGGAACAATCACAAACATCCGAATCGATTGGCCAGTTAAAGTGTGTGTATGTGCTTATTTGAAAAATAATACATGCAAGGGAAATTTTGGCATGTCTATTTTAAAATCCTAAAGGTTAAAATGTCATAGAGTCAAAAAAGAAACCCAAATAATGCTGCAACATGCCTTATCTCTTCTCTCCCTCTTACAGTATGAGGATAAAACTTCTGTTATAAATTGAGAAAAGTGATCCCTCTCCTGCTCCTGAAGACATAAAATCAGTATAAGTGATGAGGTTTTGACAGCACAGTCAAGACAACACAGCACAATTAAAAGCATTATTTTTCAGAGTGAAAATAAGCAGAACCATAGGTGAAGTAGGATGAAACAATTCAGTTTTTTGCCATCAAGATTATTAAATAAACAGCACAGCACAACACTTGTTGTTTGTTGTCCACTTGCTGAAACAATTGCAGTGTGGTGTCCACTTGCTGAAACAAAGAACTTAAATTATTAAAAATTGTCCACTTGCTGAAACAAAGAACTTAAATTATTAAAAATTGTCCACTTGCTGAAACAAAGAACTTAAATTATTAAAAATTACTATATTGACAGTATGTAATGTAAAACATCATGTATAGAAAACCAAAGCGAACATTATGCTTTAAATAACATAATGATATAAGTAACCAAATAACAAAGTACATTTTTATTATTCATTCAACAAGTCCTTGCATATCTCTAAGTCTTTGCATATCTCCAACTTCTTTCATAACTCGAGAAACCTGTCGAAAAGTAAAAGAGATATAATCTAATATGGATCGAAAATAAATATCCACTCACCAAAACAGAGAACTACCAAAATTAGAACTAAGCAAAGCAGAACTATCAAAATCAGAACTAAGTAAAATCAAAACAGAAGAGAAAATACCTTTTAAACTTTAAATTTATTCTCAGTCAATCATAACTCCTAAGCTAGGTTGCAACACACCTTTTATCTGCAAAGCATGAATAAATGTCAGAAATTTACAAAATACCTTCCTCATACGGATGAAACTGTGGCTACTAAAACTAGAAAGTACCAAGTTGAAGCTATTGTTATGATAAGAATTTTGTTAAAAGGGTAAACTAATCATTAAGAGAAGAGAAGAAGAGATTAAGAAGTGAGTGGGAGAGAGGGCAAGATACTTACTGAGAGAGAGAGAGAGATAACGAAGATGATGATGATGGTAGCTTGGAGGCAGAGCGATGACGATGATGGTGGTAGCTTAGAGAGCAGCAGCGATGACGATGATGGTGGTAACCCTAATCTAACCCAGCGAATCTCTCTCTTAGCGAATTACTTAGATTACTTAATAATAATAATAATAATTATATATTCGGTCGGATTCGGATTCCGACAGGTCCAATATTTACCACCGAATCCGACCGCTTAAATCCATTAATATCCAATTAGCCAGCCCATGGATATCTGTAGCCCAAAGTTAACCGACCCGTAGACTAAACAAGTTTCGGTTCGGTCGGGTTTGTTCGGGTGGTCTCTGGATGTCCACCCCTAGATCGTGCTAAGATCAATTACTATTTGGATTTCCCACTATATCAATGAAATGATTTGAATATTAAACTACTTTGATTAAATAAAGTATACTATAACATATTTATGAATTTTTGTATGTTAAGAGTAGGGATAGGGCAACCTACGTGTGCCTATAGCCTATGCTATTTAAAGTCAGGCCACGCCGAACTTATTTAATAAAAAAGTTAAATTTAAATTTTTTAAAAACTTATTTAATTAAATATGTCAGACTTAGCTATTAAAAAAAATCTATGAAGCCTTAAAGATCCGTCTATATTTTCATATATATTAAAAATAGTCTAAATAGACAGACTTATATATACATATATATTAAAAAAATGTTAAATAAATTCGCCTACATATGCATATATATTAAAAAAATATTAAATAGGTCAAATATATATATATATATATATATATATATATATATATATATATATATATATATATATATATATATATATATATATATATATATATATATATATATATATATATATATATATATATATATATATATATATATATATATATATATATATATATATATATATATATATATATATATATATATATATATATATATATATATATATATATATATATATATATATATATATATATATATATATATATATATATATATATATATATATATATATATATATATATATATATATATATATATATATATATATATATATATATATATATACGTATAAAACTTCTTAAGTAATATGGATTAATTGAAGATCTTAATAAGAAACATAATTTTAAGTAGGCATTCAGGTCAGACCAAGCTTTAAAAAATGTTAGACCATACAAAAAAGAGAGCTTATAGTAGGCCATAAGTCAGACTCAGGCCTTGTAAGTTTAATGTAGGACAAACTCAAGTCTTCTAAAGTCTAGCCTAGCCTATCATATTTTCACCCTTAGTTAAAAGTTTCACACCGGACAATTTGTACATATGTTATAAGTGGGAATAATTATTACCCTTCAAACCGATTTTGTTGGATAAGTTAAGTCTAACTATATTTCTTAACATGATATCAATAGTATCGTTTAAGATTTGACAAATTATCTGCTATCAGATTTGCACTATCGAACTACTCACCATTTGTTTACACGCTTCTACTATTTATAAATAGATGCAATTTTTAACCTACAAACCAATTTTAAAAAGTTGAGATAACCTCAATCACCAACAAATAAATTTCATTGTGAATTTTGATATTTAAAACTCAACCCACTTTTTCTTTTGTAATAAATAACTTGTTAAATAAATATACAACTTTTATGATATACATATATATTTAATATATTTATATCATGAATCTTTTAGTTTCAATCTTAGTTTAAATATGCAAATTCTTAAAATTTTAAGGGATAGTGATTCTCAAGCATATGTCTTCCCCTATCTTGACACTCAACTTTTTGAATGGTTCATCAAGCATATGACTTCCCCTAGTGGGACTCTAAGGACAAATAAAGACGGTGGAATATTTTTTTCAGTTATTGTGATATCACCAAAAATTCGAGGAATAATATAATATACATGATTTGATTCACTTATAATTCTTCACCATTATTTGACATAGAATTTGTAACATACACATCATAATCATTACCAAAATATCTCCATTTTTTCATGTCACATTTTGAAAAATCTTCATAACTTGATAGATAAAATCAAATTTAGATTACTAAAGACTTACAATGAAATTAACATGTACCTTCACATACAAGAAGAATTCGAATTTGAACTTTATCACAGCATTGTGCGTCATGTTGATTAATATGTATATAGTGATTAAGGTGTGGTTGTCTATTAGTGTAAAACACACTTTGTACAGTTTAAGTCTTTTAGAAACAAGTTTGCAAGTCATCTAAATAAATTTGTTGGATTAGAGAAACAAGTTAGTCACTTTAATAGAATTATGTTAAAAACCATATCAACTTTATCAATGTATTATAACTATAAATTGAGTATTGTAACTAATATGCATTCAATATTTTGATTGGAAAATTTCACAATGTATATTCTCTAATATGCTATCATTCTAGATTCTTTGGTGCTCTTTAAAATATCTCGATTATTCGTAGAATCTCTAACTTTAAAAAAGCATCGCCACTTTCGAAATTTCAATGAAACATCAATGTCAAATTTCACTTATTATCCATATGATTCTCAAAATATGAATCGCTCATCTCAATTACATATTATCAATTCGTCCAACTCCAACACTTTTGATCTGAAATTCCTCATCAAACTGCAAGATTTTTTTATTATAAATATGAAGTTATTGTAATATATACTTGTAAGGGGTCTTGAGAGGCGGTGATGGAAGCGACTGAGACATCATTTTACCACAGAGCCCTACTGATTTCCCATTTACAAGTTCGACGACCCGTTTATTAGATGTGCGTCTCTTTATTAGCTATATCGTATGTCTTTGAAATGACCCGCCTAAAAGAGGATGGAGAGTGAGATGTCCATAGTCCGCTACGGTATGAAAGGAGTTATAAAGAAGTTAACCACACTCTCCTGAATAGTACATACATAACTATCCCCTCCCACATTCTCTCTGAGTTGATTGATGTTTCCAAGAAGCTTAGGATCTAGACCAGTACCGTTATAAATACCTCAACACTTAAGTTAAGAAGAAAAATCTCATTCTCACAAAAAAATCATAGATACAAAGCTTCTCAACCCCTACGTGAGTTACATCTCAACCCCACAACATACCTTAAAACCTTTGACAAATCTTAATCATTAGGGATTGTCACGTATTGTATCATTAGCAAGTACAATTGGCGTCCATCATAGGGTCTGATAAAACTGACATGAGCCACCATAACACCACCATGTTAGATTAGTGTCTTCACGTTCAACCCTCTGACCTTCATGGTGAACAAAAAGACAAAAACTATGACCAATGAAGGAGTTGAAGGCGAGGAAAGCGCAATAAGAGAGATGCGCACTACTATGGACAATCTATGTCTCCATAACTAAACTTTGAAGGAAAAACATCCTCCATACCCAACAAATCTAGTAAGAGATAGACACAACATACAAGGTTGATATGTTAGGTCCTCAAACTCTCTCAAATGAGATATGGGAGGCACCCGTTCAATAAAACTTCAATCTGCTTTCATTGGTGAGTTCGATTGGTGTAGTGACCCATACGAACATGTCACATCCATCAACATGCAAATGAACATCATTGGAGCCCCTAACTCCTTGAAATGCAAACACATATCTAACACCTTTACAGACACAACTTTGAGGTTGTATATGGGTCTGCCTCAACTCTTCATCACCAACTATCAAAGTTTAGTTAAGAAACTAGTCCACCAATTTGTAGTAAGTATGCACAAAAAGATGGCTGCCACCAGTCTATTCAACATTCTCTAAGGCTCTTTAGAATCTATAAGGGAGTAACTTGCCCACTTCAATGAGGGGACAATCAATATAATCTAACAAAATTGGGAAATTTTTGTTGGGACATTTTAGAATGGGCACATGATGAGACACTTCAATGAATCCCTCGCCCAGAGGTAATCAGGTCCTTGGATGAAGTAGTAACGTGAGAAAAATCTTACATCAAGGGCGAGGAAAAAATGCCGAAAAGAAGGATCGAGATGCAAAAAAATGCACATTCAATGTTGACAGCTCACAAAGGAGTCAATACACGTCACTTATTAGAGACATGATGACGTTCAAATGAAGCAGGAAATCCATCAAGAGCTCCACATTTCTGAACACTTTCCGAGAGAACTGTGGCGAGAGGTATTCCACATGTATAACATCCCACAACCTTCATCTCTGAAGGAAGACATCATAGGGCTTGGGCCCAACAGTTGGTGCAAGTTCCATAAAGTCAAGGGACACCATCAATGATTGCTACCGATTTTGGAAGGAGAAGTAACACATAATCCATGAGGGACACCTGAAGGAATATGTCAAGGGAGACCCTGGTTAAAGATCAAGAAATTTTATCTCTCAGAGTGAGGTTCTTCTGGAAATCTTGGATCCAAGAAAGAGATAAAGCTAATAAAGGGAAGCAATGAAAAATGTGTTCACAATAATAGATTCATTTATCATACTCTCAATATCATCGCAGGAGGATCCACCAAGGGATGAGAGACCCGTTCTTCCCGTAAAAGGTACTATCGCCAAATCCTAACCAGTGAGGGTTCGTTCACTGACTCTGATGGAAGCGAACCAGATGACCCGAAAAACGGTATGGCCTTTTTTGAGAAAGACACAACATATATTAACCCACATAACGATGATCCCATGGTCATTATCGTGAGATGTGATGATTAAGAGATTAAAAGGGTCTTTATTGATAAAGGGAGCTACGCGAATATCCTCTGCTGGGATGAATTTGTGAGGCTTCACATAGACTTAGATGTCCTCACACCTTTCCAAGGATCGTTGATGGGATTTTTGGGAAAACCAGTGTAGGTGAAACATTATATGACATTAAATACCACCTTTGGAGCATAAGAAAATGCTAGGCAGATTAAGATAAGGTACAATGTCATTGATGCACTTTCCTCGTATAACATGATTATATGGTAGCCCACCTTTAAGCAGTTGAGAGCTTCCTTATCTACCTTGTATCTACATATGAAGTACCCATTCACAGATAGACGAGTCAGGGTTATCCAAAGTGGTTAGGAGATTTCTATAAAGTTCTACATAGAGAGCCTGAGGCCAAAGAAGTACAGAACAATGGGCGCAAACATCATGGACATGAAAGCGGAGGCGAATGCATTGAAGGAATATCTCATATATAAGGAAGTGTTCGCTCCAGAACATGTAAGGATAATTTGATGACATTTTTTGTTTGTTTATGGGAACACTCTTTTCCATGTGTTTACGAAATGACACAAGGATTTTCAATAAGGCCCTCACTTATTTATATGAAGTTGCATTATTGTTGATTTATATGCAAGGAGTTGAGAAGTGAAAAAAATTGTATTGAAATCTCTCTGCATGGCAACCATACATGTTGGATCCTTATACAAGAATTTGTGTTTCCTTTTTGAGGCAATTGAGATACGCCGAATAGAGCGTTTCGACTAGCATCTTGAAAAATGGTTTGAAAGAATCTCAAGAGAGGATCTTGAGAGATGATTTGGAAGAATCTCAAGAGTAGATCTTAAAACATGGTTGGGGAGAATCTCAAGAGCAGATCTTGAGACATGGTTTGGAGGAGTTTTAGGAACAAATCTAATTGATCACTTGACACCTTGTCAAAGTCGAAGCATTCGACAGACTTCAAAGACTTAGAAGATCTTGGGAAACTAAAGACTTGAGAAGGGTATTAGCACTTTTAGAAATCACCTTCGACGAGTAGGCATTTACTAGTTGAATTTTTGTTCCTCATGGGACAAATGTCAAACACAATGATCTAGCAACAAGTGCGATAAGATACACCAGAAACAAAACGCTAACTAGTAATAAATGATGGAGTAAAACAATAATAAAGAACACAATCAATTGGTTACCCAGTTTTGTGAAACTACACCTACGTCTAGGGGGTTGATTCCACAACCTAAAAAAGGAAATTCATAATTAGTAGTTTAATACATTTAGACCTACAAGCAACAACAAACCTTATGTTATTTAATGCCTTTTCGTAACCCTACCCAATGAATTTATATTTAAAGCCTCCCCTAACCATGAGAACCCACTCACTTTTTTCTCTATCATAATCCCAGTGACAGGGGAAAACAACCACTAAACCCTATGGATCAACTTCAATCTTTATAAGATAAAGAATGTTGAATATTACAACTTAACTAGACAAACCTTCTATGCCAAGTTACTTAAACATAGAGGTATGCATAAACGATGTTGATTACAACTAAACTAGACAAACCATCTATACTCAGTTACTGAAACATATAGGTGTACATAAAGATTCAACACTAATCTTATTAGGGCATTAACATGAATACATGACACAAAACCTAGACACTCTAAGATCTTCAATGGGAATGCCTGCTGGTGTAGGTTTGAGCTCCTTATATAGCAATGTAACTATGGGATTTTCTCCTTGGATAATATCTTTAAATTCGTCCATAGTTAATGCAGAGTCTGTTGGATATCTAATTTTCTCCTTGAATATCTCAACCAAGATATGATTTGTTTAAATTTAAATTTAAATTCAATCTTCCTTTAAATTCGAATTAAACTTCATCCAACTGTCAAATAAATCATTCTATCATATTGTTAAATCAATAACAATTAAATCTTTAACAAATCTTCTGCATAAAACACTTCAAAACACAACATTTTGGTGTTTGTTACACAAGACCCAGATGTCGTACCAACATGCTGAAGCATCGCACCTAGCACATGTCTTTCTGCAGCTTTATACAACTTTAACAAGCTAAACTAATCTTGCATACTTGGACACTTCTCTAAGTTGTTGTTTTGCTAAAATGCAGCAAATCCAATATGAACAACAATCCACCCTTTGGAAAATTGTGTCAAAACAAATCTTCAAGATAAATAACACTTCTTCCAAGAGAATAAGTGACAACTATTAGATGTACTGGATCTTTAGAGTATTTCATTAGCAACAACTTCCATGGATAAAAGTTTATCATCGGAAGCAACATAAGTTAGAAGCATCAACATACATAACTATCCCCTCCCACATTCTCTCTGAGTTGATTGATGTTTCCAAGAAGCTTATGATCTAGACCAGTACCGTTATAAATACCTCAACACTTAAGTTAAGAAGAAAAATCTCATTCTCACAAAAAAATCATAGATACAAAGCTTCTCAACCCCTACGTGAGTTACATCTCAACCCCACAACATACCTTAAAACCTTTGGCAAATCTTAATCATTAGGGATTGTCACGTATTGTATCATTAGCAAGTACAATTGGCGTCCATCATAGGGTCTGATAAAACTGACATGAGCCACCATAACACCACCATGTTAGATTAGTGTCTTCACGTTCAACCCTCTGATCGTCATGGTGAACAAAAAGACAAAAACTATGACCAATGAAGGAGTTGAAGGCGAGGAAAACGCAATAAGAGAGATGCGCACTACTATGGAAATCTATGTCTCCATAACTAAACTTTGAAGGAAAAACATCCTCCATACCCAACAAATCTAGTAAGAGATAGACACAACATACAAGGTTGATATGTTAGGTCCTCAAACTCTCTCAAATGAGATATGGGAGGCACCCGTTCAATAAAACTTCAATCTGCTTTCATTGGTGAGTTCGATTGGTGTAGTGACCCATACGAACATGTCACATCCATCAACATGCAAATGAACATCATTGGAGCCCCTAACTCCTTGAAATGCAAACACATATCTAACACCTTTACAGACACAACTTTGAGGTTGTATATGGGTCTGCCTCGACTCTTCATCACCAACTATCAAAGTTTAGTTAAGAAACTAGTCCACCAATTTGTAGTAAGTATGCACAAAAAGATGGCTGCCACCAGTCTATTCAACATTCTCTAAGGCTCTTTAGAATCTATAAGGGAGTAACTTGCCCACTTCAATGAGGGGACAATCAATATAATCTAACAAAATTGGGAAATTTTTGTTGGGACATTTTAGAATGGGCACATGATTACCCATGAGGGGACAATCAATATAATCTAACCAATTTGTAGTAAGTATGCAAATAAAATATAATTAATTTTTTACACCTCCTATAGTCTATTATGTTTTTAGCTTAGTGATTAAAAAATCTAAAACTTTGGGATGGTGAAGAAAAATATTGAATATTTCTAGATGTAATATACCATAAGTCAATGTGAATACAATGAATATAAACATCTATTATATCCTACATCTATTATATTATAATACAATGTGATTATAATGAATACAAATAACATTGAACTTGAATATATAATTTTAACGATTACCCATGTAGATGTAATTTATTTGATATTCATTTACAGTCTTTTAACTCTGTGGCTTTGTGACGAAGAAACATGAAATTTGGTGATGGAGAAGAAACGTATTGAATATATTAACATCTAACTTACCACAATTCATTGTGAAAATGGTAAATATCAATAAATTCTAGCTTGATTATTTTTTTAATTGTTACCTATTTTTTATAAAAAACATGACATGAATTATAGTCTTTTAACTTTGTTATTTAGTGGTGAAAAACCTAAAATTTTGTGATGTAGTAGAAAAATAAATCATAATTAATTTTTTACATATACTATAGTCTATTATGTTTTTAGCTTAGTGATTAAAAAATCTATAACTTTGGGACGGTGAAGAAAAATATTGAATATTTCAAGATGTAATATACCATAAGTCAATTTGAATACGATGAATATAAACATCTAATATATCCTACATCTATTTTATCATAATAAAGCGTGATTTTACCGAATACAAATAACATTAAGCTAAAATATTTAATTTTAGTTATTACCCATGAGGATGTAATTTATTTGCCATTCATTTAGATTCTTTTAACTCTGTGGCTTAGTGACGAAGAAACATGAAATTTGATGGAGAAAAAACATATTGAATATATTTACATGTAACTTACCATAATTCAATGTGAAAATGGTAAATATCCATAAATTCTAGCTTGATTATTTTTTTAATTGTTACCTATATTTTTATAAAAAACATGACATGGATTATAGTCTTTTAACTTTATTATTTAGTGGTGAAAAACCTAAAATTTTGTGATGTAGTAGAAAAAATAAAACAGAATTAGATTTTTACATCTACTATAGTCTTTTATATTTTTTACTTAGTGATTAAAAAATCTAAAACTTTGGGATGATGAAGAAAAATATTGAATATTTCTAGACGTAATATACCATAAGTCAATGTGAATGAAAATAAACATCTATTATATCCTACAACTATTATATCATAATACAATGTGATTATACCGAATTCAAATAAAATTGAGCTTAAATATTTAATTTTAGTGATTACCCATGTAGATGTAATTTATTTGCCATTCATTTACAGTCTTTTAACTCTGTGGCTTAGTGACGAAAAAACATGAAATTTGGTGATGGAGAAGAAACATATTGAATATATTTACATCTAACTTACCATAATTCAATGTGAAAATGGTAAATATCAATAAATTTTAGCTTGAATATTTTTTTAATTGTTAACTATTTTTTTATAAAAAATATGTCATGGATTATAGTCTTTTAACTTTGTTATTTAGTGATGAAAAACCAAAAATTTTGTGATGTAATAGAAAAATAAAATATAATTAATTTTTTACATCTACTATAGTCTATTATTTTTTTAGCTTAGTGATTAAAAAATCTAAAACATTGGGATGGTGAAGTAGAACAATCAAATATAATTAATTTTTTAAACCTACTATAATCTCTTATGATTTTAGCTTTGTGATTAAAAAATCTAAAACTTTGGGATGGTGAAGAAAAATATTGAATATTTCTAGATGTAATATACCATAAGTCAATGTGAATACGATGAATATAAACATCTGTTATATCCTACATCTATTATATTATAATACAATGTGATTATACCGAATACAAATAACATTGAGCTTAAATATTTAATTTTAGTGATTACCCATGTAGATGTAATTTATTTGTCATTCATTTACAGTCTTTTAACTCTGTGGCTTAGTGATGAAGAAACATGAAATTTGGTGATGGAGAAGAAACATATTGAATATATTTACATCTAAATTACCATAATTCAATGTGAAAATGGTAAATATCAATAAATTTTAGCTTGATTATTTTTTTAATTATTACCAATTTTTTGTAAAAAATATGTCATGGATTATAGTCTTTTAACTTTGTTATTTAGTGCTGAAACACCTAAAATTTAGTGATGTAGTAGAAAAATAAAATATAATCAATTTTTTACATCTACTATAGTCTATTATATTTTTTACTTAGTGATTAAAAAATATAAAACTTTGGGATGATGAAGAAAAATATTGAATATTTTTAGATGTAATATATCGTAAGTCAATTTGAATACGATGAATATAAACATCTATTATATCCTACATCTATTAAATCATAATACAATGTGATTATACCGAATACAAATAACATTGAGCTTAAATATTTAATTTTAGTGATTACCCATGTAGATGTAAATTATTTGCCATTCATTTACAGTCTTTTAACTCTGTGGCTTAGTGACGAAGAAACATGAAATTTGGTGATGGAGAAGAAACATATTGAACATATTTACATCTAAATTACCACAATTCATGTGAAAGTGGTCAATATCAATAAATTCGAGCTTGAATATTTTTTTTATTGTTACCTATTTTTTTATAAAAAATAAGTCATGGATTATAGTCTTTTAACTTTGTTATTTAGTGGTGAAAAACCTAAAATTTTGTGATGTAGTAGAAAAATTAAATATAATTAATTTTTTACACCTACTATAGTCTATTATATTTTTTACTTAGTGATTAAAAAATCTAAAACTTTGGGATGATGAAGAAAAATATTAAATATTTCTAGATGTAATATACCATAAGTCAATGTGAATACGATGAATATAAACATCTATTATATCCTACATCTATTATATCATAATACAATGTGATTATATCGAATACAAATAACATTGAGCTTAAATATTTAATTTTAGTGATTACCCATGTAAATGTAATTTATTTGCCATTCATTTAAAGTCTTTTAACTCTGTGGCTTAATGACGAAGAAACATGAAATTTGGTGATGGAGAAGAAACATATTGAATATATTTACATCTAACATACCCTAATTCGTGTGAAAATGGTGAATATCAATAAATTCTAGCTTGATTATTTTTTTAATTGTTACCTATTTTTATAAAAAATATGTCATGGTTTATAATCTTTTAACTTTGTTATTTAGTGGTGAAAAATCTAAAATTTCGTGATGTAGTAGAAAAATAAAATAAAATTAATTTTTTACACCTACTATAGTCTATTATGTTTTTAGCTTAGTGATTAAAAATTCTAAAACTTTGGGATGGTGAAGAAAAATATTGAATATTTCTAGATGTAATATACCATAAGTCAATGTGAATACAATGAATATAAATATATATTATATCCTACGTCTATTATATCATAATACAATGTAATTATACCGAATACAAATAACATTGAGCTTAAATATTTAATTTTAGTGATTACTCATGTAGATGTAATTTATTTGTCATTCATTTACAGTCTTTTAACTCTGTGGCTTAGTGACGAAGAAACATGAAATTTGGTGATTGAGAAGAAACATATTGAATATATTTACATCTAAATTTCCATAATTCAATGTGAAAATGGTAAATATCAATAAATTTTAGCTTGATTATTTTTTTAATTATTACCAATTTTTTGTAAAAAATATGTCATGGATTATAGTCTTTTAACTTTGTTATTTATTGCTGAAACACCTAAAATTTTGTGATGTAGTAGAAAAATAAAATATAATTAATTTTTTACATCTACTATAGTCTATTATATTTTTTACTTAGTGATTAAAAAATATAAAACTTTGGGATGATGAAGAAAAATATTGAATATTTCTAGATGTAATATACCGTAAGTCAATTTGAATACGATGAATATAAACATCTATTATATCCTACATCTATTAAATCATAGTACAATGTGATTATACCGAATACAAATAACATTGAGCTTAAATATTTAATTTTAGTGATTACCCATGTAGATGTAAATTATTTGCCATTCATTTACAGTCTTTTAACTCTGTGGCTTAGTGACGAAGAAACATGAAATTTGGTGATGGAGAAGAAACATATTGAACATATTTACATCTAAATTACCACAATTCATGTGAAAGTGGTCAATATCAATAAATTCGAGCTTGAATATTTTTTTTATTGTTACCTATTTTTTTATAAAAAATAAGTCATGGATTATAGTCTTTTAACTTTGTTATTTAGTGGTGAAAAACCTAAAATTTTGTGATGTAGTATAAAAATTAAATATAATTAATTTTTTACACCTACTATAGTCTATTATATTTTTTACTTAGTGATTAAAAAATATAAAACTTTGGGATGATGAAGAAAAATATTAAATATTTCTAGATGTAATATACCATAAGTCAATGTGAATACGATGAATATAAACATCTATTATATCCTACATCTATTATATCATAATACAATGTGATTATACCGAATACAAATAACATTGAGCGTAAATATTTAATTTTAGTGATTACCCATGTAGATGTAATTTATTCGCCATTCATTTACAGTCTTTTAACTCTGTGGCTTAGTGACGAAGAAACATGAAATTTGGTGATGGAGAAGAAACATATTGAATATATTTACATCTAAATTACCATAATTCAATGTGAAAATGGTAAATATCAATAAATTCTAGCTTGATTATTTTCTTAATTGTTACCTATTTTTTATAAAAAACATGACATGGATTATAGTCTTTTAACTTTATTATTTAGTGGTGAAAAACCTAAAATTTTGTGATGTAGTAGAAAAATAAAATATAATCAATTTTTAACATCTACTATAGTCTATTATGTTTTTAGCTTAGTGATTAAAAAATCTAAAACTTTGGGATGGTGAAGAAAAATATTGAATATTTCTAGATGTAATATACCATAAGTCAACGTGAATACAATGAATATAAAGATATATTATATCCTACGTCTATTATATCATAATACAATGTAATTATACCGAATATAAATAACATTGAGCTTAAATATATAATTTTAGTGATTACCCATGTAGATGTAATTTATTTGATATTCATTTACAGTCTTTTAACTATGTGGCTTAGTGACGAAGAAACATGAAATTTGGTGATGGAGAAGAAACATATTGAATATATTTATATCTAAATTACCATAATTCAATGTGAAAATGGTAAATATCAATAAATTCTAGCTTGAATTTTTTTTTTAATTATTACCAATTTTTTTTAAAAAAATATGTCATGGATTATAGTCTTTTAACTTTGTTATTTAGTGGTGAAAAACCTAAAATTTTGTGATGTAGTAGAAAAATAAAATAAAATTAATTTTTTACACCTACTATAGTCTATTATATTTTTTACTTAGTGATTACAAAATAAAAAACTTTGCGATGATGAAGAAAAATATTGAATATTTCTAGATGTAATATACCTTAAGTCAATTTGAATACGATGAATATAAACATCTATTATATCCTACATCTATTATATCATAATACAATGCGATTATACCGAATACAAATAACATTGAGGTTAAATATTTAATTTTATTAATTACCCATGTAGATGTAATTCATTTGCCATTCATTTAAAGTCTTTTAACTCTGTGGCTTAGTGACGAAGAAACATGAAATTTGGTGATGGAGAAGAAACATATTGAATATATTTACATCTAACTTACCATAATTCAACGTGAAATTGGTAAATATCAATAAATTCTAGCTTGAATATTTTTTTAATTGTTACCTATTTTTTATAAAAAACATGACATGGATTATAGTCTTTTAAATTTGTTATTTAGTGGTGAAAAACCTAAAATTTCGTGATGTAGTAGAAAAATCAAATATAATTAATTTTTTACATCTACTATAGTCTATTATGTTTTTAGCTTAGTGATTAAAAAATCTAAAACTTTGGGATGGTGAAGAAAAATATTGAATATTTGTAGATGTAATATACTATAAGTCAATGTGAATACGAAGAATATAAACATCTATTATATCCTACATCTATTATATCATAATACAATGTGATTATAACAAATACAAATAACATTGAGATTAAATATTTAATTTTAGGGATTACCCATGTAGATGTAATTTATTTGTCATTCATTTACAGTCTTTTAACTCTGTGGCTTAGTGACGAAGAAACATGAAATTTGGTGATGGAGAAGAAACATATTGAATATATTTACATCTAAATTACCATAATTCAATGTGAAAATGGTGAATATCAATAAATTCTAGCTTGATTATTTTTTTAATTGTTACCAATTTTTTGTAAAAAATATGTCATGGATTATAGTCTTTTAACTTTGTTATTTAGTGCTGAAACACCTAAAATTTTGTGATGTAGTAGAAAAATAAAATATAATTAATTTTTTACATCTACTATAGTCTATTATATTTTTTACTTAGTGATTAAAAAATATAAAACTTTTGGATGATGAAGAAAAATATTGAATATTTATAGATGTAATATACCGTAAGTCAATTTGAATACGATGAATATAAACATCTATTATATCCTACATCTATTAAATCATAATACAATGTGATTATACCGAATACAAATAACATTGAGCTTAAATATTTAATTTTAGTTATTACCCATGTAGATGTAAATTATTTGCCATTCATTTACAGTCTTTTAACTCTGTGGCTTAATGACGAAGAAACATGAAATTTGGTGATGGAGAAGAAACATATTGAACATATTTACATCTAAATTACCACAATTCATGTGAAAGTGGTCAATATCAATAAATTCGAGCTTGAATATTTTTTTTATTGTTACCTATTTTTTTATAAAAAATAAGTCATGGATTATAGTCTTTTAACTTTGTTATTTAGTGGTGAAAAACCTAAAATTTTGTGATGTAGTAGAAAAATTAAATATAATTAATTTTTTACACCTACTATAGTCTATTATATTTTTTACTTAGTGATTAAAAAATCTAAAACTTTGGGATGATGAAGAAAAATATTAAATATTTCTAGATGTAATATACCATAAGTCAATGTGAATACGATGAATATAAACATCTATTACATCCTACATCTATTATATCATAATACAATGTGATTATATCGAATACAAATAACATTGAGCTTAAATATTTAATTTTAGTGATTACCCATGTAGATGTAATTTATTTGATATTCATTTACAGTCTTTTAACTCTGTGGCTTAATGACGAAGAAACATGAAATTTGGTGATGGAGAAGAAACATATTGAATATATTTACATCTAACATACCCTAATTCGTGTGAAAATGGTGAATATCAATAAATTCTAGCTTGATTATTTTTTTAATTGTTACCTATTTTTATAAAAAATATGTCATGGTTTATAGTCTTTTAACTTTGTTATTTAGTGGTGAAAAATCTAAAATTTCGTGATGTAGTAGAAAAATAAAATAAAATTAATTTTTTACACCTACTATAGTCTATTATGTTTTTAGCTTAGTGATTAAAAATTCTAAAACTTTGGGATGGTGAAGAAAAATATTGAATATTTCTAGATGTAATATACCATAAGTCAATGTGAATACAATGAATATAAATATATATTATATCCTACGTCTATTATATCATAATACAATGTAATTATACCGAATACAAATAACATTGAGCTTAAATATTTAATTTTAGTGATTACCCATGTAGATGTAATTTATTTGTCATTCATTTACAGTCTTTTAACTCTGTGGCTTAGTGACGAAGAAACATGAAATTTGGTGATTGAGAAGAAACATATTGAATATATTTACATCTAAATTTCCATAATTCAATGTGAAAATGGTAAATATCAATAAATTTTAGCTTGATTATTTTTTTAATTATTACCAATTTTTTGTAAAAAATATGTCATGGATTATAGTCTTTTAACTTTGTTATTTATTGCTGAAACACCTAAAATTTTGTGATGTAGTAGAAAAATAAAATATAATTAATTTTTTACATCTACTATAGTCTATTATATTTTTTACTTAGTGATTAAAAAATATAAAACTTTGGGATGATGAAGAAAAATATTGAATATTTCTAGATGTAATATACCGTAAGTCAATTTGAATACGATGAATATAAACATCTATTATATCCTACATCTATTAAATCATAGTACAATGTGATTATACCGAATACAAATAACATTGAGCTTAAATATTTAATTTTAGTGATTACCCATGTAGATGTAAATTATTTGCCATTCATTTACAGTCTTTTAACTCTGTGGCTTAGTGACGAAGAAACATGAAATTTGGTGATGGAGAAGAAACATATTGAACATATTTACATCTAAATTACCACAATTCATGTGAAAGTGGTCAATGTCAATAAATTCGAGCTTGAATATTTTTTTTATTGTTACCTATTTTTTTATAAAAAATAAGTCATGGATTATAGTCTTTTAACTTTGTTATTTAGTGGTGAAAAACCTAAAATTTTGTGATGTAGTATAAAAATTAAATATAATTAATTTTTTACACCTACTATAGTCTATTATATTTTTTACTTAGTGATTAAAAAATATAAAACTTTGGGATGATGAAGAAAAATATTAAATATTTCTAGATGTAATATACCATAAGTCAATGTGAATACGATGAATATAAACATCTATTATATCCTACATCTATTATATCATAATACAATGTGATTATACCGAATACAAATAACATTGAGCGTAAATATTTAATTTTAGTGATTACCCATGTAGATGTAATTTATTCGCCATTCATTTACAGTCTTTTAACTCTGTGGCTTAGTGACGAAGAAACATGAAATTTGGTGATGGAGAAGAAACATATTGAATATATTTACATCTAAATTACCATAATTCAATGTGAAAATGGTAAATATCAATAAATTCTAGCTTGATTATTTTTTTAATTGTTACCTATTTTTTATAAAAAACATGACATGGATTATAGTCTTTTAACTTTATTATTTAGTGGTGAAAAACCTAAAATTTTGTGATGTAGTAGAAAAATAAAATATAATCAATTTTTAACATCTACTATAGTCTATTATGTTTTTAGCTTAGTGATTAAAAAATCTAAAACTTTGGGATGGTGAAGAAAAATATTGAATATTTCTAGATGTAATATACCATAAGTCAACGTGAATACAATGAATATAAAGATATATTATATCCTACGTCTATTATATCATAATACAATGTGATTATACCGAATATAAATAACATTGAGCTTAAATATATAATTTTAGTGATTACCCATGTAGATGTAATTTATTTGATATTCATTTACAGTCTTTTAACTATGTGGCTTAGTGACGAAGAAACATGAAATTTGGTGATGGAGAAGAAACATATTGAATATATTTATATCTAAATTACCATAATTCAATGTGAAAATGGTAAATATCAATAAATTCTAGCTTGAATTTTTTTTTAATTGTTACCAATTTTTTTTAAAAAAATATGTCATGGATTATAGTCTTTTAACTTTGTTATTTAGTGGTGAAAAACTTAAAATTTTGTGATGTAGTAGAAAAATAAAATAAAATTAATTTTTTACACCTACTATAGTCTATTATATTTTTTACTTAGTGATTACAAAATAAAAAACTTTGCGATGATGAAGAAAAATATTGAATATTTCTAGATGTAATATACCTTAAGTCAATTTGAATACGATGAATATAAACATCTATTATATCCTACATCTATTATATCATAATACAATGCGATTATACCGAATACAAATAACATTGAGGTTAAATATTTAATTTTATTAATTACCCATGTAGATGTAATTCATTTGCCATTCATTTAAAGTCTTTTAACTCTGTGGCTTAGTGACGAAGAAACATGAAATTTGGTGATGGAGAAGAAACATATTGAATATATTTACATCTAACTTACCATAATTCAATGTGAAATTGGTAAATATCAATAAATTCTAGCTTGAATATTTTTTTAATTGTTACCTATTTTTTATAAAAAACATGACATGGATTATAGTCTTTTAAATTTGTTATTTAGTGGTGAAAAACCTAAAATTTCGTGATGTAGTAGAAAAATCAAATATAATTAATTTTTTACATCTACTATAGTCTATTATGTTTTTAGCTTAGTGATTAAAAAATCTAAAACTTTGGGATGGTGAAGAAAAATATTGAATATTTGTAGATGTAATATACTATAAGTCAATGTGAATACGAAGAATATAAACATCTATTATATCCTACATCTATTATATCATAATACAATGTGATTATAACAAATACAAATAACATTGAGATTAAATATTTAATTTTAGTGATTACCCATGTAGATGTAATTTATTTGTCATTCATTTACAGTCTTTTAACTCTGTGGCTTAGTGACGAAGAAACATGAAATTTGGTGATGGAGAAGAAACATATTGAATATATTTACATCTAAATTACCATAATTCAATGTGAAAATGGTGAATATCAATAAATTCTAGCTTGATTATTTTTTTAATTGTTACCAATTTTTTGTAAAAAATATGTCATGGATTATAGTCTTTTAACTTTGTTATTTAGTGCTGAAATACCTAAAATTTTGTGATGTAGTAGAAAAATAAAATATAATTAATTTTTTACATCTACTATAGTCTATTATATTTTTTACTTTGTGATTAAAAAATATAAAACTTTTGGATGATGAAGAAAAATATTGAATATTTATAGATGTAATATACCGTAAGTCAATTTGAATACGATGAATATAAACATCTATTATATCCTACATCTATTAAATCATAATACAATGTGATTATACCGAATACAAATAACATTGAGCTTAAATATTTAATTTTAGTGATTACCCATGTAGATGTAAATTATTTGCCATTTATTTACAGTCTTTTAACTCTGTGGCTTAATGACGAAGAAACATGAAATTTGGTGATGGAGAAGAAACATATTGAACATATTTATATCTAAATTACCACAATTCATGTGAAAGTGGTCAATATCAATAAATTCGAGCTTGAATATTTTTTTTATTGTTACCTATTTTTTTATAAAAAATAAGTCATGGATTATAGTCTTTTAACTTTGTTATTTAGTGGTGAAAAACCTAAAATTTTGTGATGTAGTAGAAAAATTAAATATAATTAATTTTTTACACCTACTATAGTCTATTATATTTTTTAGTTAGTGATTAAAAAATCTAAAACTTTGGGATGATGAAGAAAAATATTAAATATTTCTAGATGTAATATACCATAAGTCAATGTGAATACGATGAATATAAACATCTATTACATCCTACATCTATTATATCATAATACAATGTGATTATATCGAATACAAATAACATTGAGCTTAAATATTTAATTTTAGTGATTACCCATGTAGATGTAATTTATTTGATATTCATTTACAGTCTTTTAACTCTGTGGCTTAATGACGAAGAAACATGAAATTTGGTGATGGAGAAGAAACATATTGAATATATTTACATCTAACATACCCTAATTCGTGTGAAAATGGTGAATATCAATAAATTCTAGCTTGATTATTTTTTTAATTGTTACCTATTTTTATAAAAAATATGTCATGGTTTATAGTCTTTTAACTTTGTTATTTAGTGGTGAAAAATCTAAACTTTCGTGATGTAGTAGAAAAATAAAATATAATTAATTTTTTACACCTACTATAGTCTATTATGTTTTTAGCTTAGTGATTAAAAATTCTAAAACTTTGGGATGGTGAAGAAAAATATTGAATATTTCTAGATGTAATATACCATAAGTATATGTGAATACAATGAATATAAAGATATATTATATCCTACGTCTATTATATCATAATACAATGTAATTATACCGAATACAAATAACATTGAGCTTAAATATTTAATTTTAGTGATTACCCATGTAGATGTAATTTATTTGTCATTCATTTACAGTCTTTTAACTCTGTGGCTTAGTGACGAAGAAACATGAAATTTGGTGATTGAGAAAAACATATTGAATATATTTACATCTAAATTTCCATAATTCAATGTGAAAATGGTAAATATCAATAAATTTTAGCTTGATTATTTTTTTAATTATTACCAATTTTTTGTAAAAAATATGTCATGGATTATAGTCTTTTAACTTTGTTATTTAGTGCTGAAACACCTAAAATTTTGTGATGTAGTAGAAAAATAAAATATAATTAATTTTTTACATCTACTATAGTCTATTATATTTTTTCCTTAGTGATTAAAAAATATAAAACTTTGGGATGATGAAGAAAAATATTGAATATTTCTAGATGTAATATACCGTAAGTCAATTTGAATACGATGAATATAAACATCTATTATATCCTACATCTATTAAATCATAATACAATGTGATTATACCGAATACAAATTACATTGAGCTTAAATATTTAATTTTAGTGATTACCCATGTAGATGTAAATTATTTGCCATTCATTTACAGTCTTTTAACTCTGTGGCTTAGTGACGAAGAAACATGAAATTTGGTGATGGAGAAGAAACATATTGAACATATTTACATCTAAATTACCACAATTCATGTGAAAGTGGTCAATGTCAATAAATTCTAGCTTGAATATTTTTTTTATTGTTACCTATTTTTTTATAAAAAATAAGTCATGGATTATAGTCTTTTAACTTTGTTATTTAGTGGTGAAAAACCTAAAATTTTGTGATGTAGTAGAAAAATTAAATATAATTAATTTTTTACACCTAATATAGTCTATTATATTTTTTACTTAGTGATTAAAAAATCTAAAACTTTGGGATGATGAAGAAAAATATTAAATATTTCTAGATGTAATATACCATAAGTCAATGTGAATACGATGAATATAAACATCTATTATATCCTACATCTATTATATCATAATACAATGTGATTATACCGAATACAAATAACATTGAGCATAAATATTTAATTTTAGTGATTACCCATTTAGATGTAATTTAGTTGTCATTCATTTACAGTCTTTTAACTCTGTGGCTTAGTGACGAAGAAACATGAAATTTGGTGATGGAGAAGAAACATATTAAATATATTTACATCTAACATACCCTAATTCATGTGAAAATGGTGAATATCAAAAAAATTCTAGCATGATTATTTTTTTTAATTATTACCTATTTTTTATAAAAAATATGTCATGGATTATAGTATTTTAACTTTGTTATTTAGTGGTGAAAAACCTAAAATTTTATGATGTGGTAGAGAAATAAAATAGAATTAATTTTTTACATCTACTATAGTGTATTATATTTTTTACTTAGTGATTAAAAAATCTAAAACTTTGGGATGATGAAGAAAAATATTGAATATTTCTAGACGTAATATACCATAAGTCAATTTGAATACGATGAAAATAAACATCTATTATATCCTACAACTATTATATCATAATACAATATGATTATACCGAAGACAAATAACATTGAACTAAAATATTTAATTTTAGTGATTACCCATGTAGATGTAATTTATTTGCCATTCATTTACAGTCTTTTAACTCTGTGGCTTAGTGACGAAAAAACATGAAATTTGGTGACGGAGAAGAAACATATTGAATATATTTATATCTAACTTACCATAATTCATTGTGAAAATGGTAAATATCAATAAATTTTAGCTTGAATATTTTTTTAATTGTTACCTATTTTTTATAAAAAATATGTCATGGATTATAGTCTTTTAACTTTGTTATTTAGTGGTGAAAAACCTAAAATTTTGTGATGTTGTAGAAAAATAAAATATAATTAATTTTTTACATCTACTATAGTCTATTATTTTTTTAGCTTAGTGATTAAATATCTAAAACATTGGGATGGTGAAGAAAAATATTGAATATTTCTAGATGTAATATACCATAAGTCAATGTGAATACGATGAATATAAACATCTATTATATCTTACATCTATTATATTATAATACAATGTGATTATAATGAATACAAATAACATTGAGCTTCAATATATAATTTTAGTGATTAACCATGTAGATGTATTTTATTTGATATTCATTTATAGTCATTTAACTCTGTGGCTTTGTGACGAAGAAACATGAAATTTGGTGATGGAGAAGACAAACATATTGAATATATTAATATGTAACTTGATATAATTCAATGTGAAAATGGTAAATATTAATAAATTCTAGCTTGATTATTTTTTTAATTATTACCAATTTTTTATAAAAAACATGACAAGGATTATAGTCTTTTAACTTTGTTATTTAGTGGTGAAAAACCTAAAATTTGGTGATGTAGTAGAAAAATAAAATAGAATTATTTTTTTAAATCTACTATAGTCTATTATTTTTTTAGCTTAGTGATTAAAAAATCTAAAACTTTGGGATGGTGAAGAAAAATATTGAATCTTTCTAGACGTAATATACCATAAGTCAATGTGAATACGATGAATATAAAAATCTATTATATCCTACATCTATTATATCATAATACAATGTGATTATACAGAATACAAATAACATTGAGCATAAATATTTAATTTTAGTGATTACCCATGTAGATGTAATTTATTCGCCATTCATTTACAGTCTTTTAACTCTGTGGCTTAGGGACGAAGAAACATGAAATTTGGTGATGGAGAAGAAACATATTGAATATATTTACATCTAAATTACCATAATTCGATATGAAAATGGTAAATATCAATAAATTCTAGCTTGATTATTTTTTTAATTGTCACCTATTTTTTATAAAAAACATGACATGGATTATAGTCTTTTAACTTTATTATTTAGTGGTGAAAAACCTAAAATTTTGTGATGTAGTAGAAAAATAAAATAGAATTAATTTTCTACACCTATTATAGTCTATTATTTTTTTAGCTTAGTGATTAAAAAATCTAAAACTTTGGGATGGTGAACAAAAATATTGAATATTTCTAGATGTAATATACCATAAGTCAATTTGAATACGATGAATATAAACATCTATTATATCCTACATCTATTATATCATAATACATTGTGATTATACCGAATACAAATAACATTGAGCATAAATATTTAATTTTAGTGATTATCCATGTAGATGTAATTTATTTACCATTCATTTACTGTCTTTTAACTCTGTGGCTTAGTGACAAAGAAACATGAAATTTGGTGATGGAGAAGAAACATATTGAATATATTTACATCTAACTTACCATAATTCATGTGAAAATGGTAAATTTCAATAAATTCTAGCTTGATTATTTTTTTAATTGTTACCTATTTTTTATAAAAAACATGTCATGGATTATAGTCTTTTAAATTTGTTATTTAGTGGTTAATAACCTAAAATTTTGTGATGTAGTAGAAAAATAAAATATAATTAATTTTTTACACCTCCTATAGTCTATTATGTTTTTAGCTTAGTGATTAAAAAATCTATAACTTTGGGACGGTGAAGAAAAATATTGAATATTTCAAGATGTAATATACCATAAGTCAATTTGAATACGATGAATATAAACATCTAATATATCCTACATCTATTTTATCATAATACAATGTGATTATACCGAATACAAATAACATTGAGCTTAAATATTTAATTTTAGTGATTACGCATGTAGATGTAATTTTTTTGATATTCATTTAGAGTCTTTTAACTCTGTGGCTTAGTGACGAAGAAACATGAAATTTGGTTATGGAGAAGAAACATATTGAATATATTTACATGTAAATTACAATTATTCAATGTGAAAATTGTAAATATCAATAAATTCTAGCTTGATTATTTTTTTAATTATTACCAATTTTTTATAAAAAATATGTCATGGATTATAGTCTTTTAACTTTGTTATTTAGTGGTGAAAAACCTAAAATTTTGTGATGTAGTAGAAAAATAAAATAGAATTATTTTTTTAAATCTACTATAGTCTATTATTTTTTTAGCTTAGTGATTAAAAAATCTAAAACTTTGGGATGGTGAAGAAAAATATTGAATTTTTCTAGACGTAATATACCATAAGTCAATGTGAATACGATGAATATAAACATCTATTATATCCTACATCTATTATATCATAATACAATGTGATTATACAGAATACAAATAACATTGAGCATAAATATTTAATTTTAGTGATTACCCATGTAGATGTAATTTATTCGCCATTCATTTACAGTCTTTTAACTCTGTGGCTTAGTAACGAAGAAACATGAAATTTGGTGATGGAGAAGAAACATATTGAATATATTTACATCTAAATTACCATAATTCGATATGAAAATGGTAAATATCAATAAATTCTAGCTTGATTATTTTTTTAATTGTCACCTATTTTTTATAAAAAACATGACATGGATTATAGTCTTTTAACTTTATTATTTAGTGGTGAAAAACCTAAAATTTTGTGATGTAGTAGAAAAATAAAATAGAATTAATTTTCTACACCTATTATAGTCTATTATTTTTTTAGCTTAGTGATTAAAAAATCTAAAACTTTGGGATGGTGAACAAAAATATTGAATATTTCTAGATGTAATATACCATAAGTCAATTTGAATACGATGAATATAAACATCTATTATATCCTACATCTATTATATCATAATACATTGTGATTATACCGAATACAAATAACATTGAGCATAAATATTTAATTTTAGTGATTATCCATGTAGATGTAATTTATTTACCATTCATTTACTGTCTTTTAACTCTGTGGCTTAGTGACAAAGAAACATGAAATTTGGTGATGGAGAAGAAACATATTGAATATATTTACATCTAACTTACCATAATTCATGTGAAAATGGTAAATTTCAATAAATTCTAGCTTGATTATTTTTTTAATTGTTACCTATTTTTTATAAAAAACATGTCATGGATTATAGTCTTTTAAATTTGTTATTTAGTGGTTAATAACCTAAAATTTTGTGATGTAGTAGAAAAATAAAATATAATTAATTTTTTACACCTCCTATAGTCTATTATGTTTTTAGCTTAGTGATTAAAAAATCTATAACTTTGGGACGGTGAAGAAAAATATTGAATATTTCAAGATGTAATATACCATAAGTCAATTTGAATACGATGAATATAAACATCTAATATATCCTACATCTATTTTATCATAATACAATGTGATTATACCGAATACAAATAACATTGAGCTTAAATATTTAATTTTAGTGATTACGCATGTAGATGTAATTTTTTTGATATTCATTTAGAGTCTTTTAACTCTGTGGCTTAGTGACGAAGAAACATGAAATTTGGTTATGGAGAAGAAACATATTGAATATATTTACATGTAAATTACAATTATTCAATGTGAAAATTGTAAATATCAATAAATTCTAGCTTGATTATTTTTTTAATTATTACCAATTTTTTATAAAAAATATGTCATGGATTATAGTCTTTTAACTTTGTTATTTAGTGGTGAAAAACCTAAAATTTTGTGATGTAGTAGAAAAATAAAATAGAATTATTTTTTTAAATCTACTATAGTCTATTATTTTTTTAGCTTAGTGATTAAAAAATCTAAAACTTTGGGATGGTGAAGAAAAATATTGAATTTTTCTAGACGTAATATACCATAAGTCAATGTGAATACGATGAATATAAACATCTATTATATCCTACATCTATTATATCATAATACAATGTGATTATACAGAATACAAATAACATTGAGCATAAATATTTAATTTTAGTGATTACCCATGTAGATGTAATTTATTCGCCATTCATTTACAGTCTTTTAACTCTGTGGCTTAGTAACGAAGAAACATGAAATTTGGTGATGGAGAAGAAACATATTGAATATATTTACATCTAAATTACCATAATTCGATATGAAAATGGTAAATATCAATAAATTCTAGCTTGATTATTTTTTTAATTGTCACCTATTTTTTATAAAAAACATGACATGGATTATAGTCTTTTAACTTTATTATTTAGTGGTGAAAAACCTAAAATTTTGTGATGTAGTAGAAAAATAAAATAGAATTAATTTTCTACACCTATTATAGTCTATTATTTTTTTAGCTTAGTGATTAAAAAATCTAAAACTTTGGGATGGTGAACAAAAATATTGAATATTTCTAGATGTAATATACCATAAGTCAATTTGAATACGATGAATATAAACATCTATTATATCCTACATCTATTATATCATAATACATTGTGATTATACCGAATACAAATAACATTGAGCATAAATATTTAATTTTAGTGATTATCCATGTAGATGTAATTTATTTACCATTCATTTACAGTCTTTTAACTCTGTGGCTTAGTGACAAAGAAACATGAAATTTGGTGATGGAGAAGAAACATATTGAATATATTTCATCTAACTTACCATAATTCATGTGAAAATGGTAAATTTCAATAAATTCTAGCTTGATTATTTTTTTAATTGTTACCTATTTTTTATAAAAAACATGTCATGGATTATAGTCTTTTAAATTTGTTATTTAGTGGTTAATAACCTAAAATTTTGTGATGTAGTAGAAAAATAAAATATAATTAATTTTTTACACCTCCTATAGTCTATTATGTTTTTAGCTTAGTGATTAAAAAATCTATAACTTTGGGACGGTGAAGAAAAATATTGAATATTTCAAGATGTAATATACCATAAGTCAATTTGAATACGATGAATATAAACATCTAATATATCCTACATCTATTTTATCATAATACAATGTGATTATACCGAATACAAATAACATTGAGCTTAAATATTTAATTTTAGTGATTACGCATGTAGATGTAATTTTTTTGATATTCATTTACAGTCTTTTAACTCTGTGGCTTAGTGACGAAGAAACATGAAATTTGGTTATGGAGAAGAAACATATTGAATATATTTACATGTAAATTACAATTATTCAATGTGAAAATTGTAAATATCAATAAATTCTAGCTTGATTATTTTTTTAATTATTACCAATTTTTTATAAAAAATATGTCATGGATTATAGTCTTTTAACTTTGTTATTTAGTGGTGAAAAACCTAAAATTTTGTGATGTAGTAGAAAAATAAAATAGAATTATTTTTTTAAATCTACTATAGTCTATTATTTTTTTAGCTTAGTGATTAAAAAATCTAAAACTTTGGGATGGTGAAGAAAAATATTGAATTTTTCTAGACGTAATATACCATAAGTCAATGTGAATACGATGAATATAAACATCTATTATATCCTACATCTATTATATCATAATACAATGTGATTATACAGAATACAAATAACATTGAGCATAAATATTTAATTTTAGTGATTACCCATGTAGATGTAATTTATTCGCCATTCATTTACAGTCTTTTAACTCTGTGGCTTAGTAACGAAGAAACATGAAATTTGGTGATGGAGAAGAAACATATTGAATATATTTACATCTAAATTACCATAATTCGATGTGAAAATGGTAAATATCAATAAATTCTAGCTTGATTATTTTTTTAATTGTCACCTATTTTTTATAAAAAACATGACATGGATTATAGTCTTTTAACTTTATTATTTAGTGGTGAAAAACCTAAAATTTTGTGATGTAGTAGAAAAATAAAATATAACCAATTTTTTACATCTACTATAGTTTATTATGTTTTTAGCTTAGTGATTAAAAAATCTAAAACTTTGGGATGGTGAAGAAAAATATTGAATGTTTCTAGATGTAATATACCATAAGTCAATGTGAATACGATGAATATAAACATCTATTATATCTTACATCTATTATATTATATTACAAATAACATTGAACTTGAATATATAATTTTAACGATTACCCATGTAGATGTAATTTATTTGATACTCATTTACAGTCTTTTAACTCTGTGGCTTTGTGACGAAGAAACATGAAATTTGGTGATGGAGAAGAAACGTATTGAATATATTAACATCTAACTTACCATAATTCATTGTGAAAATGGTAAATATCAATAAATTCTAGCTTGATTATTTTTTAATTGTTACCTATTTTTTATAAAAAACATGACATGGATTATAGTCTTTTAACTTTGTTATTTAGTGGTGAAAAACCTAAAATTTTGTAATGTAGTAGAAAAATAAATCATAATTAATTTTTTACATCTACTATAGTCTATTATGTTTTTAGCTTAGTGATTAAAAAATCTATATCTTTGGGACGGTGAAGAAAAATATTGAATATTTCAAGATGTAATATACCATAAGTCAATTTGAATACGATGAATATAAACATCTAATATATCCTACATCTATTTTATCATAATAAAGCGTGATTTTACCGAATACAAATAACATTGAGCTTAAATATTTAATTTTAGTTATTACCCATGTAGATGTAATTTATTTGCCATTCATTTAGAGTCTTTTAACTCTGTGGCTTAGTGACGAAGAAACATGAAATTTGGTGATGGAGAAGAAACATATTGAATATATTTACATGTAACTTACCATAATTCAATCTGAAAATGGTAAATATCCATAAATTCTAGCTTGATTATTTTTTTAATTGTTACCTATTTTTTTTATAAAAAACATGACATGGATTATAGTCTTTTAACTTTATTATTTAGTGGTGAAAAACCTAAAATTTTGTGATGTAGTAGAAAAATAAAATATAATTAATTTTTTACATCCACTATATTCTATTATATTTTTTACTTAGTGATTAAAAAAATCTAAAACATTGGGATGATGAAGAAAAATATTGAATATTTCTAGATGTAATATACCATAAGTCAATGTGAATACGATGAATATAAACATCTATTATATCTTACATCTATTATATTATAATACAATGTGATTATAATTAATACAAATAACATTGAGCTTGAATATATAATCTTAGTGATTACCCATGTAGATGTATTTTATTTGATATTCATTTACAGTCTTTTAACTTTGTGGCTTAGTGACATAGAAACATGATATTTGGTGATGGAGAAGAAACATATTGAATATATTTACATCTAAATTACCATAATTAAATTTGAAATGGGTAAATATCAATAAATTCTAGCTTGATTATTTTTTTAATTGTTACCTATTTTTTATAAAAAATATGTCATGGATTATAGTCTTTTAACTTTGTTATTTAGTGGTGAAAAACCTAAAATTTTGTGATGTAGTAGAAAAATAAAATATAATTAATTTTCTACATCTACTACAGTCTATTATATTTTTTACTTAGTGATTAAAAAATCTAAAACTTTGGGATGATGAAAAAATATATTGAATATTTCTAGACGTAATATACCATAAGTCAATTTGAATACGATGAATATAAACATCTATTATATCTTACATCTATTATATCTTACATCTATTATATCATAACACAATGTGATTATACCGAATACAAATAACATTGAGCTTAAATATTTAATTTTAGTGATTACCCATGTAGATGTTATTTATTTGCCATTCATTTACAGTCTTTTAAATCTGTGGCTTAGTGACGAAGAAACATGAAATTTGGTGACGGAGAAGAAACATATTGAATATATTTACACTTAACTTACCATAATTCAATGTGAAAACGGTGAATATCTATAAATTCTGGCTTGATTATTTTTTTAATTGTTACCTATTTTTTATAAAAATAATGTCATGGATTATAGTCTTTTAACTTTGTTATTTAGTGGTGAAAAACCTAAAATTTTGTGATGTAGTAGAAAAATAAAATATAATTAACTTTTTAAACCTACTATAGTCTATTATGTTTTTAGCTTAGTGATTAAAAAATCTAAAACATTGGGATGATGAAGAAAAATATTGAATATTTCTAGATGTAATATACCATAAGTCAATTTAAATACGATGAATATAAACATCTATTATATCCTACATCTATTATATCATAAAACACTGCGATTATACCGAATACAAATAACATTGAGCTTAAATATTTAATTTTAATGATTACCCATGTAGATGTAATTTATTTACCATTCCTTTACAGTCTTTTAACTCTGTGGCTTAGTGACGAAGAAACATGAAATTTGGTGATGGAGAAGAAACATATTGAATATATTTACATCTAACTTACCATAATTCAATGTGAAAATGGTAAATATCAATAAATTCTAGCTTGATTATTTATTTAATTGTTACCTATTTTTTTATAAAAAACATGACATGGATTATAGTCTTTTAACTTTGTTATTTAGTGGTGAAAAACCTAAAATTTTGTGATGTAGTAGAAAAATAAATCATAATTAATTTTTTACATCTACTAATAGTCTATTATGTTTTTAGCTTAGTGATTAAAAAATCTATAACTTTGGGATGGTGAAGAAAAATATTGAATATTTCAAGATGTAATATACCATAAGTCAATTTGAATACGATGAATATAAACATCTAATATATCCTACATCTATTTTATCATAATACAATGTGATTTTACCAAATACAAATAACATTGAGCTTAAATATTTAATTTTAGTGATTACCCATGTAGATGTAAATTATTTGCCATTCATTTACAGTCTTTTAACCCTGTGGCTTAGTGACGAAGAAACATGAAATTTGGTGATGGAGAAGAAACATATTGAACATATTTACATCTAAATTACCACAATTCATGTGAAAGTGGTCAATATCAATAAATTCGAGCTTGAATATTTTTTTTATTGTTACCTATTTTTTTATAAAAAATAAGTCATGGATTATAGTCTTTTAACTTTGTTATTTAGTGGTGAAAAACCTAAAATTTTATGATGTAGTAGAAAAATAAAATAGAATTAAATTTTTACACCTACTATAGTCTATTATATTTTTTACTTAGTGATTAAAAAATCTAAAACTTTGGGATGATGAAGAAAAATATTGAGTATTTCTAGATGTAATATACCATAAGTTAATTTGAATACGATGAATATAAACATCTATTATATCCTACATCTATTTTATCATAATACAATGTGATTATACCGAATACAAATAACATTGAGCTTTAATATTTAATTTTAGTGATTACCCATGTAGATGTAATTTATTTGCCATTCCTTTACAGTCTTTTAACTCTGTGGCTTAGTGATGAAGAAATATGAAATTTGGTGATGGAGAAGAAACATATTGAATATATTTACATCTAACTTACCATAATTCAATTTCAAAATGGTAAATATCAATAAATTCTATCTTGATTATTTTTTTTAATTGTTACCTATTTTTTTTATAAAAAACATGGCATGGATTATAGTCTTTTAAATTTGTTATTTAGTGGTGAAAAACCTTAAATTTTGTGATGTAGTTGAAAAATAAAATAGAATTAATTTTTTTCACCTACTATAGTCTATTATATTTTTTAGTTAGTGTTTAAAAAATCAAAAACATTGGGATGATGAAGAAAAATGTTGAATATTTCTAGATGTAATATACCATAAGTCAATTTGAATACGATGAATATAAACATCTATTATATCCTACATCTATTATATCATAATACAATGTGATTATACCGAATACAAATAACATTGAGATTAAATATTTAATTTTAGTGATTACCCATGTAGATGTATATTTGCCATTCATTTAAAGTCTTTTAACTCTGTGGCTTAGTGACGAAAAAACATGAAATTTGGTGATGGAGAAGAAACATATTGAATATATTTACATCTAACTTACCATAATTCAATGTGAAAACGGTAAATATCAATAAATTCTGGCTTGATTATTTTTTTAATTGTTACCTATTTTTTATAAAAAACATGTCATGGATTATAGTCTTTTAACTTTGTTATTTAGTGGTGAAAAACCTAAAATTATGTGATGTAGTAGAAAAATAAAATATAATTAATCTTTTACATCTACTAGAGTCTATTATTTTTTTAGCTTAGGGATTAAAAAATCTATAACTTTGGGATGGTGAAGAAAAATATTGAATATTTCTAGATGTAATATACCATAAGTCAATGTGAAAATGATAAATATAAACATCTATTATATCCTACATCTATTATATCATAATGCAATATGATTATACCGAATACAAATAACATTGAGCTTAAATATTTAATTTTAGTGATTACCCATGTAGATGTAAATTATTTGCCATTTATTTACAGTCTTTTAACTCTGTGGCTTAGTGACGAAGAAACATGAAATTTGGTGATGGAGAAGAAACATATTGAACATATTTATATCTAAATTACCACAATTCATGTGAAAGTGGTCAATATCAATAAATTCGAGCTTGAATATTTTTTTTATTGTTACCTATTTTTTTATAAAAAATAAGTCATGGATTATAGTCTTTTAACTTTGTTATTTAGTGGTGAAAAACCTAAAATTTTGTGATGTAGTAGAAAAATTAAATATAATTAATTTTTTACACCTACTATAGTCTATTATATTTTTTACTTAGTGATTAAAAAATCTAAAACTTTGGGATGATGAAGAAAAATATTAAATATTTCTAGATGTAATATACCATAAGTCAATGTGAATACGATGAATATAAACATCTATTATATCCTACATCTATTATATCATAATACAATGTGATTATATCGAATACAAATAACATTGAGCTTAAATATTTAATTTTAGTGATTACCCATGTAGATGTAATTTATTTGATATTCATTTACAGTCTTTTAACTCTGTGGCTTAATGACGAAGAAACATGAAATTTGGTGATGGAGAAGAAACATATTGAATATATTTACATCTAACATACCCTAATTCGTGTGAAAATGGTGAATATCAATAAATTCTAGCTTGATTATTTTTTTAATTGTTACCTATTTTTATAAAAAATATGTCATGGTTTATAGTCTTTTAACTTTGTTATTTAGTGGTGAAAAATCTAAACTTTCGTGATGTAGTAGAAAAATAAAATATAATTAATTTTTTACACCTACTATAGTCTATTATGTTTTTAGCTTAGTGATTAAAAATTCTAAAACTTTGGGATGGTGAAGAAAAATATTGAATATTTCTAGATGTAATATACCATAAGTATATGTGAATACAATGAATATAAAGATATATTATATCCTACGTCTATTATATCATAATACAATGTAATTATACCGAATACAAATAACATTGAGCTTAAATATTTAATTTTAGTGATTACCCATGTAGATGTAATTTATTTGTCATTCATTTACAGTCTTTTAACTCTGTGGCTTAGTGACGAAGAAACTTTAAATTTGGTGATTGAGAAAAACATATTGAATATATTTACATCTAAATTTCCATAATTCAATGTGAAAATGGTAAATATCAATAAATTTTAGCTTGATTATTTTTTTAATTATTACCAATTTTTTGTAAAAAATATGTCATGGATTATAGTCTTTTAACTTTGTCATTTAGTGCTGAAACACCTAAAATTTTGTTATGTAGTAGAAAAATAAAATATAATTAATTTTTTACATCTACTATAGTATATTATATTTTTTCCTTAGTGATTAAAAAATATAAAACTTTGGGATGATGAAGAAAAATATTGAATATTTCTAGATGTAATATACCGTAAGTCAATTTGAATACGATGAATATAAACATCTATTATATCCTACATCTATTAAATCATAATACAATGTGATTATACCGAATACAAATTACATTGAGCTTAAATATTTAATTTTAGTGATTACCCATGTAGATGTAAATTATTTGCCATTCATTTACAGTCTTTTAACTCTGTGGCTTAGTGACGAAGAAACATGAAATTTGGTGATGGAGAAGAAACATATTGAACATATTTACATCTAACATACCCTAATTCATGTGAAAATGGTGAATATCAAAAAAATTCTAGCATGATTATTTTTTTTAATTATTACCTATTTTTTATAAAAAATATGTCATGGATTATAGTATTTTAACTTTGTTATTTAGTGGTGAAAAACCTATAATTTTATGATGTGGTAGAGAAATAAAATAGAATTAATTTTTTACATCTACTATAGTGTATTATATTTTTTACTTAGTGATTAAAAAATCTAAAACTTTGGGATGATGAAGAAAAATATTGAATATTTCTAGACGTAATATACCATAAGTCAATTTGAATACGATGAAAATAAACATCTATTATATCCTACAACTATTATATCATAATACAATGTGATTATACCGAAGACAAATAACATTGAACTAAAATATTTAATTTTAGTGATTACCCATGTAGATGTAATTTATTTGCCATTCATTTACAGTCTTTTAACTCTGTGGCTTAGTGACGAAAAAACATGAAATTTGGTGACGGAGAAGAAACATATTGAATATATTTATATCTAACCTACCATAATTCATTGTGAAAATGGTAAATATCAATAAATTTTAGCTTGAATATTTTTTTAATTGTTACCTATTTTTTATAAAAAATATGTCATGGATTATAGTCTTTTAACTTTGTTATTTAGTGGTGAAAAACCTAAAATTTTGTGATGTTGTAGAAAAATAAAATATAATTAATTTTTTACATCTACTATAGTCTATTATTTTTTTAGCTTAGTGATTAAATATCTAAAACATTGGGATGGTGAAGAAAAATATTGAATATTTCTAGATGTAATATACCATAAGTCAATGTGAATACGATGAATATAAACATCTATTATATCTTACATCTATTATATTATAATACAATGTGATTATAATGAATACAAATAACATTGAGCTTCAATATATAATTTTAGTGATTAACCATGTAGATGTATTTTATTTGATATTCATTTATAGTCTTTTAACTCTGTGGCTTTGTGACGAAGAAACATGAAATTTGGTGATGGAGAAGACAAACATATTGAATATATTAATATTTAACTTGATATAATTCAATGTGAAAATGGTAAATATTAATAAATTCTAGCTTGATTATTTTTTTAATTGTTACCTATTTTTTTATAAAAAACATGACAAGGATTATAGTCTTTTAACTTTATTATTTAGTGGTGAAAAACCTAAAATTTTGTGATGTAGTAGAAAAATAAAATATAATTAATTTTTTACAGCTACTATAGTCTATTATATTTTTTACTTAGTGATTAAAAAATCAAAAATTTGGGATGATGAAGAAAAATATTGAATATTTCTAGACGTAATATACCATAAGTCAATTTGAATACGATGAATATAAAAATCTATTATATCTTACATCTATTATATCATAATACAATGTGATTATACCGAATACAAATAACATTGAACTTAAATATTTAATTTTAGTGATTACCCATGTAGGTGTAATTTATTTGCCATTCATTTACAGTCTTTTAACTCTGTGGCTTAGGGACGAAGAAACATGAAATTTGGTGATGGAGAAGAAACATATTGAATATATTTACATCTAACTTACCATAATTCAATGTGAAAACGGTAAATTTCAATAAATTTTAGCTTGAATATTTTTTTAATTGTTACCTATTTTTTATAAAAAATATGTCACGGATTATAGTCTTTTAACTTTGTTATTTAGTGGTGAAAAACCTAAAACTTTGTGATGTAGTAGAAAAATAAAATAGAATTAATTTTCTACACCTATTATAGTCTATTATTTTTTTAGCTTAGTGATTAAAAAATCTAAAACTTTGGGATGGTGAACAAAAATATTGAATATTTCTAGATGTAATATACCATAAGTCAATTTGAATACGATGAATATAAACATCTATTATATCCTACATCTATTATATCATTATACATTGTGATTATACCGAATACAAATAACATTGAGCATAAATATTTAATTTTAGTGATTATCCATGTAGATATAATTTATTTACCATTCATTTACAGTCTTTTAACTCTGTGGCTTAGTGACGAAGAAACATGAAATTTGGTGATGGAGAAGAAACATATTGAATATATTTACATCTAACTTACCATAATTCATGTGAAAATGGTAAATTTCAATAAATTCTAGCTTGATTATTTTTTTAATTGTTACCTATTTTTTATAAAAAACATGTCATGGATTATAGTCTTTTAAATTTGTTATTTAGTGGTTAATAACCTAAAATTTTGTGATGTAGTAGAAAAATAAAATATAATTAATTTTTTACACCTCCTATAGTCTATTATGTTTTTAGCTTAGTGATTAAAAAATCTATAACTTTGGGACGGTGAAGAAAAATATTGAATATTTCAAGATGTAATATACCATAAGTCAATTTGAATACGATGAATATAAACATCTAATATATCCTACATCTATTTTATCATAATACAATGTGATTATACCGAATACAAATAACATTGAGCTTAAATATTTAATTTTAGTGATTACGCATGTAGATGTAATTTTTTTGATATTCATTTACAGTCTTTTAACTCTGTGGCTTAGTGACGAAGAAACATGAAATTTGGTTATGGAGAAGAAACATATTGAATATATTTACATGTAACTTACAATTATTCAATGTGAAAATTGTAAATATCAATAAATTCTAGCTTGATTATTTTTTTAATTATTACCAATTTTTTATAAAAAATATGTCATGGATTATAGTCTTTTAACTTTGTTATTTAGTGGTGAAAAACCTAAAATTTTATGATGTAGTAGAAAAATAAAATAGAATTATTTTTTTAAATCTACTATAGTCTATTATTTTTTTAGCTTAGTGATTAAAAAATCTAAAACTTTGGGATGGTGAAGAAAAATATTGAATTTTTCTAGACGTAATATACCATAAGTCAATGTGAATACGATGAATATAAACATCTATTATATCCTACATCTATTATATCATAATACAAGGTGATTATACAGAATACAAATAACATTGAGCATAAATATTTAATTTTAGTGATTACCCATGTAGATGTAATTTATTCGCCATTCATTTACAGTCTTTTAACTTTGTGGCTTAGTAACGAAGAAACATGAAATTTGGTGATGGAGAAGAAACATATTGAATATATTTACATCTAAATTACCATAATTCGATGTGAAAATGGTAAATATCAATAAATTCTAGCTTGATTATTTTTTTAATTGTCACCTATTTTTTATAAAAAACATGACATGGATTATAGTCTTTTAACTTTATTATTTAGTGGTGAAAAACCTAAAATTTTGTGATGTAGTAGAAAAATAAAATATAATCAATTTTTTACATCTACTATAGTCTATTATGTTTTTAGCTTAGTGATTAAAAAATCTAAAACTTTGGGATGGTGAAGAAAAATATTGAATGTTTCTAGATGTAATATACCATAAGTCAATGTGAATACGATGAATATAAACATCTATTATATCTTACATCTATTATATTATATTACAAATAACATTGAACTTGAATATATAATTTTAACGATTACCCATGTAGATGTAATTTATTTGATACTCATTTACAGTCTTTTAACTCTATGGCTTAGTGACGAAGAAACATGAAATTTGGTGATGGAGAAGAAACGTATTGAATATATTTACATCTAACTTACCATAATTCAATGTGAAAATGGTAAATATCAATAAATTCTAGCTTGATTATTTATTTAATTGTTACCTATTTTTTTATAAAAAACATGACATGGATTATAGTCTTTTAACTTTGTTATTTAGTGGTGAAAAACCTAAAATTTTGTGATGTAGTAGAAAAATAAATCATAATTAATTTTTTACATCTACTAATAGTCTATTATGTTTTTAGCTTAGTGATTAAAAAATCTATAACTTTGGGATGGTGAAGAAAAATATTGAATATTTCAAGATGTAATATACCATAAGTCAATTTGAATACGATGAATATAAACATCTAATATATCCTACATCTATTTTATCATAATACAATGTGATTTTACCAAATACAAATAACATTGAGCTTAAATATTTAATTTTAGTGATTACCCATGTAGATGTAAATTATTTGCCATTCATTTACAGTCTTTTAACTCTGTGGCTTAGTGACGAAGAAATATGAAATTTGGTGATGGAGAAGAAACATATTGAACATATTTATATCTAAATTACCACAATTCATGTGAAAGTGGTCAATATCAATAAATTCGAGCTTGAATATTTTTTTTATTGTTACCTATTTTTTTATAAAAAATAAGTCATGGATTATAGTCTTTTAACTTTGTTATTTAGTGGTGAAAAACCTAAAATTTTGTGATGTAGTAGAAAAATAAAATAGAATTAAATTTTTACACCTACTATAGTCTATTATATTTTTTACTTAGTGATTAAAAAATCTAAAACTTTGGGATGATGAAGAAAAATATTGAATATTTCTAGATGTAATATACCATAAGTTAATTTGAATACGATGAATATAAACATCTATTATATCCTACATCTATTTTATCATAATACAATGTGATTATACCGAATACAAATAACATTGAGCTTTAATATTTAATTTTAGTGATTACCCATGTAGATGTAATTTATTTGCCATTCCTTTACAGTCTTTTAACTCTGTGGCTTAGTGATGAAGAAATATGAAATTTGGTGATGGAGAAGAAACATATTGAATATATTTACATCTAACTTACCATAATTCAATTTCAAAATGGTAAATATCAATAAATTCTATCTTGATTATTTTTTTTAATTGTTACCTATTTTTTTTATAAAAAACATGGCATGGATTATAGTCTTTTAAATTTGTTATTTAGTGGTGAAAAACCTTAAATTTTGTGATGTAGTTGAAAAATAAAATAGAATTAATTTTTTTCACCTACAATAGTCTATTATATTTTTTAGTTAGTGTTTAAAAAATCAAAAACATTGGGATGATGAAGAAAAATATTGAATATTTCTATATGTAATATACCATAAGTCAATTTGAATACGATGAATATAAACATCTATTATATCCTACATCTATTTTATCATAATACAATGTGATTATACCGAATACAAATAACGTCGAGATTAAATATTTAATTTTAGTGATTACCCATGTATATGTAATTTATTTACCAATCCTTTACAGTCTTTTAACTCTATGGCTTAGTGACGAAGAAACATGAAATTTGGTGATGGAGAAGAAACATATTGAATATATTTACATCTAACTTACCATAATTCAATTTGAAAATGGTAAATATCAATAAATTCTAGCTTGATTATTTTTTTTAATTGTTACCTATTTTTTTATAAAAAACATGGCATGGAATATAGTCTTTTAACTTTGTTATTTAGTGGTGAAAAACCTAAACTTTTGTGATGTAGTAGAAAAATAAAATATAATTAATCTTTTACATCTACTAGAGTCTATTAGTTTTTTAGCTTAGGGATTAAAAAATCTATAACTTTGGGATGGTGAAGAAAAATATTGAATATTTCTAGATGTAATATACCATAAGTCAATGTGAATATGATGAATATAAACATCTATTATATCCTACATCTATTATATCATAATGCAATATGATTATCCCGAATACAAATAACATTGAGCTTAAATATTTAATTTTAGTGATTACCCATGTAGATGTAATTTATTTGCCATTCATTTACAGTCTTTTAACTCTGTGGCTTAGTGACGAAGAAACATGAAATTTGGTGATGGAGAAGAAACATATTGAATATATTTACATCCAACTTACCATAATTCAATGTGAAAATGGTAAATATCAATAAATTCTAGCTTGATTATTTTTTTAATTGTTACCTATTTTTTATAAAAAATATGTCATGGATTACAGTCTTTTAACTTTGTTATTTAGTGGTGAAAAACCTAAAATTTTGTGATGTAGTAGAAAAATAAAATAGAATTAATTTTTTTACATCTACTATAGTCTATTATTTATTTATCTTAGTGATTAAAAAATCTAAAACTTTGGGATGGTGAAGAAAAATATTGAATATTTCTAGATGTAATATACCATAAGTCAATGTGAATACAATGAATATAAACATCTATTATATCCTACATCTATTATATTATAATACAATGTGATTATAATGAATACAAATAACATTGAGCTTAAATATATAATTTTAGTGATTACCCATGTAGATGTAATTTATTTGATATTCATTTACAGCCTTTTAACTCTGTGGGTTATTGACAAAGAAACATGAAATTTGGTGATGGAGAAGAAACATATTGAATATATATACATCTATATTCCCATAATTCAATTTGAAAATGGTAAATATCAATAAATTCTAGCTTGATTATTTTTTTAATTGTTACCTATTTTTTATAAAAAATATGTCATGGATTATAGTCTTTTAACTTTGTTATTTAGTGGTGAAAAACCTAAAATTTTGTGATGTAGTAGAAAAATAAAATAAAATTAATTTTTTACATCTACTATAGTCTATTATATTTTTTGCTTAGTGATTAAAAAATCTAAAACTTTGGGATGATGAAGAAAAATATTGAATATTTCTAGGCATAATAAACCATAAGTCAATTTGAATACGATGAATATAAACATCTATTATATCCTACATCTATTATATCATAATACAATGTAATTATACCGAATACAAATAACATTGAGCTTAAATATATAATTTTAGTGATTATCCATGTAGATGTAATTTATTTGATATTCATTTACAGTCTTTTAACTCTGTGGCTTAGTGACGAAGAAACATGAAATTTGGTGATGGAGAAGAAACATATTGAATATATTTACATCTAACTTACCATAACTCAATGTGAAAATGGTAAATATCAAAAAATTCTAGCTTGATTATTTTTTTAATTGTTACTTATTTTTTATAAAAAATATGTCATGGATTATAGTCTTTTAACTTTATTATTTAGTGGTGAAAAACCTAAGATTTTGTGATGTAGTAGAAAAATAAAATATAATTAATATTTTTCACCTACTATAGTCTATTATATTTTTTACTTAGTGATTAAAAAGTCTAAAACTTTGGGATGATGAAGAAAAATATTGAATAATTCTAGATGTAATATACCATAAGTCAATTTGAATACGATGAATATAAACATCTATTATATCCTACATCTATTTTATCATAATACAATGTGATTATACCGAATACAAATAACGTCGAGATTAAATATTTAATTTTAGTGATTACCCATGTATATGTAATTTATTTACCAATCCTTTACAGTCTTTTAACTCTATGGCTTAGTGACGAAGAAACATGAAATTTGGTGATGGAGAAGAAACATATTGAATATATTTACATCTAACTTACCATAATTCAATTTGAAAATGGTAAATATCAATAAATTCTAGCTTGATTATTTTTTTTAATTGTTACCTATTTTTTTATAAAAAACATGGCATGGATTATAGTCTTTTAACTTTGTTATTTAGTGGTGAAAAACCTAAACTTTTGTGATGTAGTAGAAAAATAAAATAGAATTAATTTTTTTTCACCTACTATAGTCTATTATACTTTTTACTTAGTGTTTAAAAAATCAAAAACATTGGGATGATGAAGAAAAATATTGAATATTTCTAGATGTAATATACCATAAGTCAATTTGAATACGATGAATATAAACATCTATTATATGATAATACAATATGATTATACCGAATACAAATAACATTGAGATTAAATATTTAATTTTAGTGATTTCCCATGTAGATGTAATTTGTTTGCCATTCATTTAAAGTCTTTTAACTTTGTGGCTTAGTGACGAAAAAACATGAAATTTGGTGATGGAGAAGAAACATATTGAATATATTTACATCTTACTTACTATAATTCAATGTGAAAACGGTAAATATCAATAAATTCTGGCTTGATTATTTTTTTAATTGTTACCTATTTTTTATAAAAAACATGTCATGGATTATAGTCTTTTAACTTTGTTATTTAGTGGTGAAAAACCTAAAATTTTGTGATGTAGTAGAAAAATAAAATATAATTAATCTTTTACATCTACTAGAGTCTATTATGTTTTTAGCTTAGTGATTAAAAAATCTATAACTTTGGGATGGTGAAGAAAAATATTGAATATTTCTAGATGTAATATACCATAAGTCAATGTGAATATGATGAATATAAACATCTATTATATCCTACATCTATTATATCATAATGCAATATGATTATACCGAATACAAATAACATTGAGCTTAAAAATTTAATTTTAGTGATTACCCATGTAGATGTAATTTATTTGCCATTCATTTACAGTCTTTTAACTCTGTGGCTTAGTGACTAAGAAACATGAAATTTGGTGATGGAGAAGAAACATATTGAATATATTTACATCTAACTTACCATAATTCAATGTGAAAATGGTAAATATCAATAAATTTTAGCTTGAATATTTTTTTAATTGTTACATATTTTTTATAAAAAATATGTCATGGATTATAGTCTTTTAACTTTGTTATTTATTGGTGAAAAACCTAAAATTTTGTGATGTAGTAGAAAAATAAAATAAAATAAATTTTTTACATCTACTATAGTCTATTATATTTTTTGCTTAGTGATTAAAAAATCTAAAACTTTGGGATGATGAAGAAAAATATTGAATATTTCTAGACGTAATAAACCATAAGAAAAATATTGAATATAATCTAACAAAATTGGGAAATTTTTGTTGGGACATTTTAGAATGGGCACATGATGAGACACTTCAATGAATCCCTCGCCCAGAGGTAATCAGGTCCTTGGATGAAGTAGTAACGTGAGAAAAATCTTACATCAAGGGCGAGGAAAAAATGCCGAAAAGAAGGATCGAGATGCAAAAAAATGCACATTCAATGTTGACAGCTCACAAAGGAGTCAATACACGTCACTTATTAGAGACCTGATGACGTTTAAATGAAGCAGGAAATCCATCAAGAGCTCCACATTTCTGAACACTTTCCGAGAGAACTGTGGCGAGAGGTATTCCACATGTATAACATCCCACAACCTTCATCTCTGAAGGAAGACATCATAGGGCTTGGGCCCAACAGTTGGTGCAAGTTCCATAAAGTCAAGGGACACCATCAATGATTGCTACCGATTTTGGAAGGAGAAGTAACACATAATCCATGAGGGACACCTGAAGGAATATGTCAAGGGAGACCCTGGTTAAAGATCAAGAAATTTTATCTCTCAGAGTGAGGTTCTTCTGGAAATCTTGGATCCAAGAAAGAGATAAAGCTAATAAAGGGAAGCAATGAAAAATGTGTTCACAATAATAGATTCATTTATCATACTCTCAATATCATCGCAGGAGGACCCACCAAGGGATGAGAGACCCGTTCTTCCCGTAAAAGGTACTATCGCCAAATCCTAACCAGTGAGGGTTCGTTCACTGACTCTGATGGAAGCGAACCAGATGACCCGAAAAACGGTATGGCCTTTTTTGAGAAAGACACAACATATATTAACCCACATAACGATGATCCCATGGTCATTATCGTGAGATGTGATGATTAAGAGATTAAAAGGGTCTTTATTGATAAAGGGAGCTACGCGAATATCCTCTGCTAGGATGAATTTGTGAGGCTTCACATAGACTTAGATGTCCTCACACCTTTCCAAGGATTGTTGATGGGATTTTTGGGAAAACCAGTGTAGGTGAAACATTATATGACATTAAATACCACCTTTGGAGCATAAGAAAATGCTAGGCAGATTAAGATAAGGTACAATGTCATTGATGCACTTTCCTCGTATAACATGATTATATGGTATCCCACCTTTAAGCAGTTGAGAGCTTCCTTATCTACCTTGTATCTACATATGAAGTACCCATTCACAGATAGACGAGTCAGGGTTATCCAAAGTGGTTAGGAGATTTCTATAAAGTTCTACATAGAGAGCCTGAGGCCAAAGAAGTACAGAACAATGGGCGCAAACATCATGGACATGAAAGCGGAGGCGAATGCATTGAAGGAATATCTCATATATAAGGAAGTGTTCGCTCCAGAACATGTAAGGATAATTTGATGACATTTTTTGTTTGTTTATGGGAACACTCTTTTCCATGTGTTTACGAAATGACACAAGGATTTTCAATAAGGCCCTCACTTATTTATATGAAGTTGCATTATTGTTGATTTATATGCAAGGAGTTTAGAAGTGAAAAAAATTGTATTGAAATCTCTCTGCATGGCAACCATACATGTTGGATCCTTATACAAGAATATGTGTTTCCTTTTTGAGGCTATTGAGATACGCCGAATAGAGCGTTTCGACTAGCATCTTGAAAAATGGTTTGAAAGAATCTCAAGAGAGGATCTTGAGAGATGATTTGGAAGAATCTCAAGAGTAGATCTTAAAACATGGTTGGGGAGAATCTCAAGAGCAGATCTTGAGACATGGTTTGGAGGAGTTTTAGGAACAAATCTAATTGATCACTTGACACCTTGTCAAAGTCGAAGCATTCGACAGACTTCAAAGACTTAGAAGATCTTGGGAAACTAAAGACTTGAGAAGGGTATTAGCACTTTTAGAAATCACCTTCGACGAGTAGGCATTTACTAGTTGAATTTTTGTTCCTCATGGGACAAATGTCAAACACGATGATCTAGCAACAGGTGCGATAAGATACACCAGAAACAAAACGCTAACTAGTAATAAATGATGGAGTAAAACAATAATAAAGAACACAATCAATTGGTTACCCAGTTTTGTGAAACTACACCTACGTCTAGGGGGTTGATTCCACAACCTAAAAAAGGAAATTCATAATTAGTAGTTTAATACATTTAGACCTACAAGCAACAACAAACCTTATGTTATTTAATGCCTTTTCGTAACCCTACCCAATGAATTTATATTTAAAGCCTCCCCTAACCATGAGAACCTACTCACTTTTTTCTCTATCATAATCCCAGTGACAGGGGAAAACAACCACTAAACCCTATGGATCAACTTCAATCTTTATAAGATAAAGAATGTTGAATATTACAACTTAACTAGACAAACCTTCTATGCCAAGTTACTTAAACATAGAGGTATGCATAAACGATGTTGATTACAACTAAACTAGACAAACCATCTATACTCAGTTACTGAAACATATAGGTGTACATAAAGATTCAACACTAATCTTATTAGGGCATTAACATGAGTACATGACACAAAACCTAGACACTCTAAGATCTTCAATGGGAATGCCTGCTGGTGTAGGTTTGAGCTCCTTATATAGCAATGTAACTATGGGATTTTCTCCTTGGATAATATCTTTAAATTCGTCCATAGTTAATGCAGAGTCTGTTGGATATCTAATTTTCTCCTTGAATATCTCCAACAAGATATGATTTGTTTAAATTTAAATTTAAATTCAATCTTCCTTTAAATTCGAATTAAACTTCATCCAACTGTCAAATAAATCATTCTATCATATTGGTAAATCAATAACAATTAAATCTTTAACAAATCTTCTGCATAAAACACTTTAAAACACAACATTTTGGCGTTTGTTACACAAGACCCAAATGTCGTACCAACATGCTGAAGCATCGCACCTAGCAGATGTCTTTCTGCAGCTTTATACAACTTTAGCAAGATAAACTAATCTTGCATACTTGGACACTTCTCTAAGTTGTTGTTTTGCTAAAATGCAGCAAATCCAATATGAACAACAATCCACCCTTTGGAAAATTGTGTCAAAACAAATCTTCAAGATAAATAACACTTCTTCCAAGAGAATAAGTGACAACTATTAGATGTACTGGATCTTTAGAGTATTTCATTAGCAACAACTTCCATGGATAAAAGTTTATCATTGGAAGCAACAGAAGTTAGAAGCATCGACATTTAGATGCTTAAACATAGTCCATCCAGTTTGCTTCAAACCAAACAGACAATCATGCAATTATTCACAAACTTAGTTATGCATGAATCTAATATCTCATACTTAGTAGAATTTAATCCTACTAACTAAAATATATCAATATGAAATCATTGACATACTTAGTCATGCACACAAATTCAGTTAGCAGTTGATATCAGAATATCAATGAATGCTACTAACACAAATAAATATGTTTTCATAGACACGGGGACTAGGACCAGATGCCATGCCTGAGGCTCTAGCATAGAGAATAACATTAACACTTTCCTGAATAGTTAGTACTAAACAATCATTAGGTTCACACATCAGATACACCACTTCATCTCACTACTCCCTATTTTTTTCTTCATAATTTGGAAAAGGGTTAGTCCTTCAACAAAGCTAGTATGCATAAAGAATAACATACATAACCTCAGTCATACAAGGGTTACGTTAACATATACACACCCATATCATGAAAAATAATCAGCATCAATAGATGCACAACATTAGATTTGTCTTAAAATTACAAAGATAAACTATGCTATATAGCCTTTACAAGACAAAAGTAACATGCCCAAATAAACCAGGACTACCAATCTAACTTGATAGGATCATAATCAGTCATCAAGCATCTCAAGGTCTTCATCTGAATCAGAGTCAGTTGCATCCTGATTCATTAGGTTCTTAACAATATCCTTTACCTTCCTTATATGTTAGCATTTAGATTCTGTACCAAAATATTATTGGTGCCAGTTCTACCAGTCGCTTCAACAATTGAAATGTACTTCTCAACTTCTCTAGCCTGTTCGGATTTGTTCAACCACAACTCCAACATATAAATAACCTCATCTGAAGCTTCAATATCATGCACAAGCTTTATTCCACTAGCTTGGTCTTGATTATTGTTGGTAGAAGGATCTAAAATCTGAGAGTAGGATAAGGAAAGATATCTGGTTCTCTTGGTTGTAACACAAACCCAATTATACCACACCTGATATAACCAAGGTAAACTCCTTATTTGATGTGCCAAAGTGGTCTTAGGGGAAACAATCTCTTTTCTAGATGTAATATACCATAAGTCAATGTGAATACGATGAATATAAACATCTATTATATCCTACATCTATTATATCATAATACAATGTGATTATACCGAATACAAATAACATTGAACTTAAATATTTAATTTTAGTGATTACCCATGTAAATGTAATTTATTTGCCATTCATTTAAAGTCTTTTAACTCTGTGGCTTAATGACGAAGAAACATGAAATTTGGTGATGGAGAAGAAACATATTGAATATATTTACATCTAACATACCCTAATTCGTGTGAAAATGGTGAATATCAATAAATTCTAGCTTGATTATTTTTTTTAATAGTTACCTATTTTTATAAAAAATATGTCATGGTTTATAGTCTTTTAACTTTGTTATTTAGTGGTGAAAAATCTAAAATTTCGTGATGTAGTAGAAAAATAAAATATAATTAATTTTTTACACCGACTATAGTCTATTATGTTTTTAGCTTAGTGATTAAAAAATCTAAAACTTTGGGATGGTGAAGAAAAATATTGAATATTTCTAGATGTAATATACCATAAGTCAATTTGAATACGATGAATATAAACATCTATTATATCCTACATCTATTATATCATAATACAATGCGATTATACCGAATACAAATAAAATTGAGTTTAAATATTTAATTTTAGTGATTACCCATGTAGATGTAATTCATTTGCCATTCATTTAAAGTCTTTTAACTCTGTGGATTAGTGACGAAGAAACATGAAATTTGGTGATGGAGAAGAAACATATTGAATATATTTACATCTAACTTACCATAATTCAATGTGAAAATGGTAAATATCAATAAATTTTAGCTTGATAATTTTTGTAATTGTTAACTATTTTTTATAAAAACATGACATGGATTATAGTCTTTTAACTTTGTTATTTAGTGGTGAAAAACCTAAAATTTTGTGATGTAGTAGAAAAATCAAATATAATTAATTTTTTAAATCTACTATAGTTTATTATGTTTTTAGCTTAGTGATTAAAAAATCTAAAACTTTGGGATGGTGAAGAAAAATATTGAATATTTCTAGATGTAATATACCATAAGTCAATGTGAATACAATGAATATAAACATCTATTATATTCTACATCTATTATATGATAATACAATGTGATTATACCAAATACAAATAACATTGAGCTTAAATATTTAATTTTAGTGATTACCCATGTAGATGTAATTTATTTGTCATTCATTTACCGTCTTTTAACTCTGTGGCTTAGTGACGAAGAAACATGAACTTTGGTGATGGAGAAGAAACATATTAAATATATTTACATCTAACATACCCTAATTCATGTGAAAAAGGTGAATATCAAAAAAATTCTACCATGATTATTTTTTTATAATTATTACCTATTTTTTATAAAAAATATGTCATGGATTATAGTCTTTTAACTTTGTTATTTAGTGGTGAAAAACCTAAAATTTTGTGATGTAGTAGAAAAATAAAATAGAATTAATTTTTTACATCTACTATAGTCTATTATTTATTTAGCTTAGTGATTAAAAAATCTAAAACTTTGGGATGATGAAGAAAAAAATTGAATATTTCTAGACATAATATACCATAAGTCAATTTGAATACGATGAAAATAAACATCTATTATATCCTACAACTATTATATCATAATACAATGTGATTATACCGAAGACAAATAACATTGAACTGAAATATTTAATTTTAGTGATTACCCATGTAGATGTAATTGATTTGCCATTCATTTACAGTCTTTTAAATCTGTGGCTTAGTGATGAAAAAACATGAAATTTGGTGATGGAGAAGAAACATATTGAATATATTTACATCTAACTTACCATAATTCAATGTGAAAATGGTAAATATCAATAAATTTTAGCTTGAATATTTTTTTAATTGTTACCTATTTTTAATAAAAAATATGTCATGGATTATAGTCTTTTAACTTTGTTATTTAGTGGTGAAAAACCTAAAATTTTGTGATGTAGTAGAAAAATAAAATATAATTAATGTTTTACATATACTATAGTCTATTATTTTTTTAGCTTAGTGATTAAATATCTAAAACATTGGGATGGTGAAGAAAAATATTGAATATTTCTAGATGTAATATACCATAAGTCAATGTGAATACGATGAATATAAACATCTATTATATCTTACATCTATTATATTATAATACAACGTGATTATAATGAATACAAATAACATTGAGCTTGAATATATAATTTTAGTGATTAACCATGTAGATGTATTTTATTTGATATTCATTTATAGTCTTTTAACTCTGTGGCTTTGTGACGAAGAAACATGAAATTTGGTGATTGAGAAGAAAAACATATTGAATATATTAATATGTAACTTATTATAATTCAATGTGAAAATGTTAAATATTAATAAATTCTAGCTTGATTATTTTTTTAATTGTTACCTATTTTTTTATAAAAAACATGACATGGATTATAGTCTTTTAAATATATTATTTAGTGGTGAAAAACCTAAAATTTTGTGATGTAGTAGAAAAATAAAATAGAATTAATTTTCTACACCTATTATAGTCTATTATTTTTTTAGCTTAGTGATTAAAAAATCTAAAACTTTGGGATGGTGAAGAAAAATATTGAATATTTCTAGATGTAATATACCATAAGTCAATTTGAATACGATGATTATAAACATCTATTATATCCTACATCTATTATATCATAATACATTGTGATTATACCGAATACAAATAACATTGAGCATAAATATTTAATTTTAGTGATCACCCATGTAGATGTAATTTATTTGCCATTCATTTACAGTCTTTTAACTCTGTGACTTAGTGACGAAGAAACAAGAAATTTGGTGATGGAGAAGAAACATATTGAATATATTTACATCTAACTTACCATAATTCATGTGAAAATGGTAAATTTCAATAAATTCTAGCTTGATTATTTTTTTAATTGTTACCTATTTTTTATAAAAACATGTCATGGATTATAGTCTTTTAAATTTGTTATTTAGTGGTTAATAACCTAAAATTTTGTGATGTAGTAGAAAAATAAAATATAATTAATTTTTTACACCTACTATAGTCTATTATGTTTTTAGCTTAGTGATTAAAAAATCTATAACTTTGGGACGGTGAAGAAAAATATTGAATATTTCAAGATGTAATATACCATAAGTCAATTTGAATACGATGAATATAAACATCTAATATATCCTACATCTATTTTATCATAATACAATGTGATTATACCGAATACAATTAACATTGAGCTTAAATATTTAATTTTAGTGATTACCCATGTAGATGTAATTTTTTTGATATTCATTTACAGTCTTTTAACTCTGTGGCTTAGTGACAAAGAAACATGAAATTTGGTTATGGAGAAGAAACATATTGAATATATTTACATGTAACTTACAATAATTCAATGTGAAAATTGTAAATATCAATAAATTCTAGCTTGATTATTTTTTTAATTATTACCAATTTTTTATAAAAAATAGCTCATGGATTATAGTCTTTTAACTTTGTTATTTAGTGGTGAAAAACCTAAAATTTTGTGATGTAGTAGAAAAATATAATAGAATTATTTTTTTAAATCTACTATAGTCTATTATTTTTTTAGCTTAGTGATTAAAAAATCTAAAACTTTGGGATGGTGAAGAAAAATATTGAATATTTCTAGACGTAATATACCATAAGTCAATGTGAATACGATGAATATAAACATCTGTTATATCCTACATCTATTATATCATAATACAATGTGATTATACCGAATACAAATAACATTGAGCATAAATATTTAATTTTAGTGATTACCCATGTAGATGTAATTTATTCGCCATTCATTTACAGTCATTTAACTCTGTGGCTTAGTGACGAAGAAACATGAAATTTGGTGATGGACAAGAAACATATTGAATATATTTACATCTAAATTACCATAATTCAATGTGAAAATGGGAAATATCCATAAATTCGAGCTTGATTATTTTTTTAATTGTTACCTATTTTTTATAAAAAACATGACATGGATTATAGTCTTTTAACTTTATTATTTAGTGGTGAAAAACCTAAAATTTTGTGATTTAGTAGAAAAATAAAATATAATCAATTTTTTACATCTACTATAGTCTATTATGTTTTTAGCTTAGTGATTAAAAAATCTAAAACTTTGGGATGGTGAAGAAAAATATTGAATGTTTCTAGATGTAATATACCATAAGTCAATGTGAATACGATGAATATAAACATCTATTATATCTTACATCTATTATATTATAATACAATGTGATTATAATGAATACAAATAACATTGAGCTTGAATATATAATTTTAACGATTACCCATGTAGATGTAATTTATTTGATATTCATTTACAGTCTTTTAACTCTGTGGCTTTGTGACGAAGAAACATGAAATTTGGTGATGGAGAAGAAACGTATTGAATATATTAACATATAACTTACCATAATTCAATGTGAAAATGGTAAATATCAATAAATTCTAGCTTGATTATTTTTTTAATTGTTACCTATTTTTTATAAAAAATATGTCATGGATTATAGTCTTTTAACTTTGTTATTTAGTGGTGAAAAACCTAAAATTTTGTGATGTATTAGAAAAATAAATCATAATTAATTTTTTACATCTACTATAGTCTATTATGTTTTTAGCTTAGTGATTAAAATATCTATAACTTTGGGACGGTGAAGAAAAATATTGAATATTTCAAGATGTAATATACCATAAGTCAATGTGAATACGATGAATATAAACATCTATTATATTCTACATCTATTATATGATAATACAATGTGATTATACCAAATACAAATAACATTGAGCTTAAATATTTAATTTTAGTGATTACCCATGTAGATGTAATTTATTTGTCATTCATTTACCGTCTTTTAACTCTGTGGCTTAGTGACGAAGAAACATGAACTTTGGTGATGGAGAAGAAACATATTAAATATATTTACATCTAACATACCCTAATTCATGTGAAAAAGGTGAATATCAAAAAAATTCTACCATGATTATTTTTTTATAATTATTACCTATTTTTTATAAAAAATATGTCATGGATTATAGTCTTTTAACTTTGTTATTTAGTGGTGAAAAACCTAAAATTTTGTGATGTAGTAGAAAAATAAAATAGAAGTAATTTTTTTACATCTACTATAGTTTATTATTTATTTAGCTTAGTGATTAAAAAATCTAAAACTTTGGGATGATGAAGAAAAATATTGAATATTTCTAGACGTAATATACCATAAGTCAATTTGAATACGATGAAAATAAACATCTATTATATCCTACAACTATTATATCATAATACAATGTGATTATACCGAAGACAAATAACATTGAACTGAAATATTTAATTTTAGTGATTACCCATGTAGATGTAATTTATTTGCCATTCATTTACAGTCTTTTAAATCTGTGGCTTAGTGATGAAAAAACATGAAATTTGGTGATGGAGAAGAAACATATTGAATATATTTACATCTAACTTACCATAATTCAATGTGAAAATGGTAAATATTAATAAATTTTAGCTTGAATATTTTTTTAATTGTTACCTATTTTTAATAAAAAATATGTCATGGATTATAGTCTTTTAACTTTGTTATTACTGGTGAAAAACCTAAAATTTTGTGATGTAGTAGAAAAATAAAATATAATTAATGTTTTACATATACTATAGTCTATTATTTTTTTAGCTTAGTGATTAAATATCTAAAACATTGGGATGGTGAAGAAAAATATTGAATATTTCTAGATGTAATATACCATAAGTCAATGTGAATACGATGAATATAAACATCTATTATATCTTACATCTATTATATTATAATACAACGTGATTATAATGAATACAAATAACATTGAGCTTGAATATATAATTTTAGTGATTAACCATGTAGATGTATTTTATTTGATATTCATTTATAGTCTTTTAACTCTGTGGCTTTGTGACGAAGAAACATGAAATTTGGTGATTGAGAAGAAAAACATATTGAATATATTAATATGTAACTTATTATAATTCAATGTGAAAATGTTAAATATTAATAAATTCTAGCTTGATTATTTTTTTAATTGTTACCTATTTTTTTATAAAAAACATGACATGGATTATAGTCTTTTAAATATATTATTTAGTGGTGAAAAACCTAAAATTTTGTGATGTAGTAGAAAAATAAAATAGAATTAATTTTCTACACCTATTATAGTCTATTATTTTTTTAGCTTAGTGATTAAAAAATCTAAAACTTTGGGATGGTGAAGAAAAATATTGAATATTTCTAGATGTAATATACCATAAGTCAATTTGAATACGATGATTATAAACATCTATTATATCCTACATCTATTATATCATAATACATTGTGATTATACCGAATACAAATAACATTGAGCATAAATATTTAATTTTAGTGATCACCCATGTAGATGTAATTTATTTGCCATTCATTTACAGTCTTTTAACTCTGTGACTTAGTGACGAAGAAACAAGAAATTTGGTGATGGAGAAGAAACATATTGAATATATTTACATCTAACTTACCATAATTCATGTGAAAATGGTAAATTTCAATAAATTCTAGCTTGATTATTTTTTTAATTGTTACCTATTTTTTATAAAAAACATGTCATGGATTATAGTCTTTTAAATTTGTTATTTAGTGGTTAATAACCTAAAATTTTGTGATGTAGTAGAAAAATAAAATATAATTAATTTTTTACACCTACTATAGTCTATTATGTTTTTAGCTTAGTGATTAAAAAATCTATAACTTTGGGACGGTGAAGAAAAATATTGAATATTTCAAGATGTAATATACCATAAGTCAATTTGAATACGATGAATATAAACATCTAATATATCCTACATCTATTTTATCATAATACAATGTGATTATACCGAATACAATTAACATTGAGCTTAAATATTTAATTTTAGTGATTACCCATGTAGATGTAATTTTTTTGATATTCATTTACAGTCTTTTAACTCTGTGGCTTAGTGACAAAGAAACATGAAATTTGGTTATGGAGAAGAAACATATTGAATATATTTACATGTAACTTACAATAATTCAATGTGAAAATTGTAAATATCAATAAATTCTAGCTTGATTATTTTTTTAATTATTACCAATTTTTTATAAAAAATAGCTCATGGATTATAGTCTTTTAACTTTGTTATTTAGTGGTGAAAAACCTAAAATTTTGTGATGTAGTAGAAAAATATAATAGAATTATTTTTTTAAATCTACTATAGTCTATTATTTTTTTAGCTTAGTGATTAAAAAATCTAAAACTTTGGGATGGTGAAGAAAAATATTGAATATTTCTAGACGTAATATACCATAAGTCAATGTGAATACGATGAATATAAACATCTGTTATATCCTACATCTATTATATCATAATACAATGTGATTATACCGAATACAAATAACATTGAGCATAAATATTTAATTTTAGTGATTACCCATGTAGATGTAATTTATTCGCCATTCATTTACAGTCATTTAACTCTGTGGCTTAGTGACGAAGAAACATGAAATTTGGTGATGGACAAGAAACATATTGAATATATTTACATCTAAATTACCATAATTCAATGTGAAAATGGGAAATTTCCATAAATTCGAGCTTGATTATTTTTTTAATTGTTACCTATTTTTTATAAAAAACATGACATGGATTATAGTCTTTTAACTTTATTATTTAGTGGTGAAAAACCTAAAATTTTGTGATTTAGTAGAAAAATAAAATATAATCAATTTTTTACATCTACTATAGTCTATTATGTTTTTAGCTTAGTGATTAAAAAATCTAAAACTTTGGGATGGTGAAGAAAAATATTGAATGTTTCTAGATGTAATATACCATAAGTCAATGTGAATACGATGAATATAAACATCTATTATATCTTACATCTATTATATTATAATACAATGTGATTATAATGAATACAAATAACATTGAGCTTGAATATATAATTTTAACGATTACCCATGTAGATGTAATTTATTTGATATTCATTTACAGTCTTTTAACTCTGTGGCTTTGTGACGAAGAAACATGAAATTTGGTGATGGAGAAGAAACGTATTGAATATATTAACATATAACTTACCATAATTCAATGTGAAAATGGTAAATATCAATAAATTCTAGCTTGATTATTTTTTTAATTGTTACCTATTTTTTATAAAAAATATGTCATGGATTATAGTCTTTTAACTTTGTTATTTAGTGGTGAAAAACCTAAAATTTTGTGATGTATTAGAAAAATAAATCATAATTAATTTTTTACATCTACTATAGTCTATTATGTTTTTAGCTTAGTGATTAAAATATCTATAACTTTGGGACGGTGAAGAAAAATATTGAATATTTCAAGATGTAATATACCATAAGTCAATGTGAATACGATGAATATAAACATCTATTATATTCTACATCTATTATATGATAATACAATGTGATTATACCAAATACAAATAACATTGAGCTTAAATATTTAATTTTAGTGATTACCCATGTAGATGTAATTTATTTGTCATTCATTTACCGTCTTTTAACTCTGTGGCTTAGTGACGAAGAAACATGAACTTTGGTGATGGAGAAGAAACATATTAAATATATTTACATCTAACATACCCTAATTCATGTGAAAAAGGTGAATATCAAAAAAATTCTACCATGATTATTTTTTTATAATTATTACCTATTTTTTATAAAAAATATGTCATGGATTATAGTCTTTTAACTTTGTTATTTAGTGGTGAAAAACCTAAAATTTTGTGATGTAGTAGAAAAATAAAATAGAAGTAATTTTTTTACATCTACTATAGTTTATTATTTATTAGGCTTAGTGATTAAAAAATCTAAAACTTTGGGATGATGAAGAAAAATATTGAATATTTCTAGACGTAATATACCATAAGTCAATTTGAATACGATGAAAATAAACATCTATTATATCCTACAACTATTATATCATAATACAATGTGATTATACCGAAGACAAATAACATTGAACTGAAATATTTAATTTTAGTGATTACCCATGTAGATGTAATTTATTTGCCATTCATTTACAGTCTTTTAAATCTGTGGCTTAGTGACGAAAAAACATGAAATTTGGTGATGGAGAAGAAACATATTGAATATATTTACATCTAACTTACCATAATTCAATGTGAAAATGGTAAATATTAATAAATTTTAGCTTGAATATTTTTTTAATTGTTACCTATTTTTAATAAAAAATATGTCATGGATTATAGTCTTTTAACTTTGTTATTACTGGTGAAAAACCTAAAATTTTGTGATGTAGTAGAAAAATAAAATATAATTAATGTTTTACATATATTATAGTCTATTATTTTTTTAGCTTAGTGATTAAATATCTAAAACATTGGGATGGTGAAGAAAAATATTGAATATTTCTAGATGTAATATACCATAAGTCAATGTGAATACGATGAATATAAACATCTATTATATCTTATATCTATTATATTATAATACAACGTGATTATAATGAATACAAATAACATTGAGCTTGAATATATAATTTTAGTGATTAACCATGTAGATGTATTTTATTTGATATTCATTTATAGTCTTTTAACTCTGTGGCTTTGTGACGAAGAAACATGAAATTTGGTGATTGAGAAGAAAAACATATTAAATATATTAATATGTAACTTATTATAATTCAATGTGAAAATGTTAAATATTAATAAATTCTAGCTTGATTATTTTTTTAATTGTTACCTATTTTTTTTATAAAAAACATGACATGGATTATAGTCTTTTAAATTTATGATTTAGTGGTGAAAAACCTAAAATTTTGTGATGTAGTAGAAAAATAAAATAGAATTAATTTTCTACACCTATTATAGTCTATTATTTTTTTAGCTTAGTGATTAAAAAATCTAAAACTTTGGGATGGTGAAGAAAATATTGAATATTTCTAGATGTAATATACCATAAGTCAATTTGAATACGATGAATATAAACATCTATTATATCCTACATCTATTATATCATAATACATTGTGATTATACCGAATACAAATAACATTGAGCATAAATATTTAATTTTAGTGATTACCCATGTAGATGTAATTTATTTGCCATTCATTTACAGTCTTTTAACTCTGTGACTTAGTGACGAAGAAACAAGAAATTTGGTGATGGAGAAGAAACATATTGAATATATTTACATCTAACTTACCATAATTCATGTGAAAATGGTAAATTTCAATAAATTCTAGCTTGATTATTTTTTTAATTGTTACCTATTTTTTATAAAAAACATGTCATGGATTATAGTCTTTTAAATTTGTTATTTAGTGGTTAATAACCTAAAATTTTGTGATGTAGTAGAAAAATAAAATATAATTAATTTTTTATACCTACTATAGTCTATTATGTTTTTAGCTTAGTGATTAAAAAATCTATAACTTTGGGACGGTGAAGAAAAATATTGAATATTTCAAGATGTAATATACCATAAGTCAATTTGAATACGATGAATATAAACATCTAATATATCCTACATCTATTTTATCATAATACAATGTGATTATACCGAATACAATTAACATTGAGCTTAAATATTTAATTTTAGTGATTACCCATGTAGATGTAATTTTTTTGATATTCATTTACAATCTTTTAACTCTGTGGCTTAGTGACGAAGAAACATGAAATTTGGTTATGGAGAAGAAACATATTGAATATATTTACATGTAACTTACAATAATTCAATGTGAAAATTGTAAATATCAATAAATTCTAGCTTGATTATTTTTTTAATTATTACCAATTTTTTATAAAAAATATGTCATGGATTATAGTCTTTTAACTTTGTTATTTAGTGGTGAAAAACCTAAAATTTTGTGATGTAGTAGAAAAATAAAATAGAATTATTTTTTTAAATCTACTATAGTCTATTATTTTTTTATCTTAGTGATTAAAAAATCTAAAACTTTGGGATGATGAAGAAAAATATTGAATATTTCTAGACGTAATATACCATAAGTCAATGTGAATACGATGAATATAAACATCTGTTATATCCTACATCTATTATTTCATAATACAATGTGATTATACCGAATACAAATAACATTGAGCATAAATATTTAATTTTAGTGATTACCCATGTAGATGTAATTTATTCGCCATTCATTTACAGTCATTTAACTCTGTGGCTTAGTGACGAAGAAACATGAAATTTGGTGATGGACAAGAAACATATTGAATATATTTACATCTAAATTACCATAATTCAATGTGAAAATGGTAAATATCCATAAATTCTAGCTTGATTATTTTTTTAATTGTTACCTATTTTTTATAAAAAACATGACATGGATTATAGTCTTTTAACTTTATTATTTAGTGGTGAAAAACCTAAAATTTTGTGATTTAGTAGAAAAATAAAATATAATCAATTTTTTACATCTACTATAGTCTATTATGTTTTTAGCTTAGTGATTAAAAAATCTAAAACTTTGGGATGGTGAAGAAAAATATTGAATGTTTCTAGATGTAATATACCATAAGTCAATGTGAATACGATGAATATAAACATCTATTATATCTTACATCTATTATATTATAATACAATGTGATTATAATGAATACAAATAACATTGAGCTTGAATATATAATTTTAACGATTACCCATGTAGATGTAATTTATTTGATATTCATTTACAGTCTTTTAACTCTGTGGCTTTGTGACGAAGAAACATGAAATTTGGTGATGGAGAAGAAACGTATTGAATATATTAACATATAACTTACCATAATTCAATGTGAAAATGGTAAATATCAATAAATTCTAGCTTGATTATTTTTTTAATTGTTACCTATTTTTTATAAAAAATATGTCATGGATTATAGTCTTTTAACTTTGTTATTTAGTGGTGAAAAACCTAAAATTTTGTGATGTATTAGAAAAATAAATCATAATTAATTTTTTACATCTACTATAGTCTATTATGTTTTTAGCTTAGTGATTAAAAAATCTATAACTTTGGGACGGTGAAGAAAAATATTGAATATTTCAAGATGTAATATACCATAAGTCAATGTGAATACGATGAATATAAACATCTATTATATTCTACATCTATTATATGATAATACAATGTGATTATACCAAATACAAATAACATTGAGCTTAAATATTTAATTTTAGTGATTACCCATGTAGATGTAATTTATTTGTCATTCATTTACCGTCTTTTAACTCTGTGGCTTAGTGACGAAGAAACATGAACTTTGGTGATGGAGAAGAAACATATTAAATATATTTACATCTAACATACCCTAATTCATGTGAAAAAGGTGAATATCAAAAAAATTCTACCATGATTATTTTTTTATAATTATTACCTATTTTTTATAAAAAATATGTCATGGATTATAGTCTTTTAACTTTGTTATTTAGTGGTGAAAAACCTAAAATTTTGTGATGTAGTAGAAAAATAAAATAGAATTAATTTTTTACATCTACTATAGTTTATTATTTATTTAGCTTAGTGATTAAAAAATCTAAAACTTTGGGATGATGAAGAAAAATATTGAATATTTCTAGACGTAATATACCATAAGTCAATTTGAATACGATGAAAATAAACATCTATTATATCCTACAACTATTATATCATAATACAATGTGATTATACCGAAGACAAATAACATTGAACTGGAATATTTAATTTTAGTGATTACCCATGTAGATGTAATTTATTTGCCATTCATTTACAGTCTTTTAAATCTGTGGCTTAGTGACGAAAAAACATGAAATTTGGTGATGGAGAAGAAACATATTGAATATATTTACATCTAACTTACCATAATTCAATGTGAAAATGGTAAATATTAATAAATTTTAGCTTGAATATTTTTTTAATTGTTACCTATTTTTTATAAAAAATATGTCATGGATTATAGTCTTTTAACTTTGTTATTACTGGTGAAAAACCTAAAATTTTGTGATGTAGTAGAAAAATAAAATATAATTAATGTTTTACATATATTATAGTCTATTATTTTTTTAGCTTAGTAATTAAATATCTAAAACATTGGGATGGTGAAGAAAAATATTGAATATTTCTAGATGTAATATACCATAAGTCAATGTGAATACGATGAATATAAACATCTATTATATCTTACATCTATTATATTATAATACAACGTGATTATAATGAATACAAATAACATTGAGCTTGAATATATAATTTTAGTGATTAACCATGTAGATGTATTTTATTTGATATTCATTTATAGTCTTTTAACTCTGTGGCTTTGTGACGAAGAAACATGAAATTTGGTGATTGAGAAGAAAAACATATTGAATATATTAATACGTAACTTATTATAATTCAATGTGAAAATGTTAAATATTAATAAATTCTAGCTTGATTATTTTTTTAATTGTTACCTATTTTTTTTATAAAAAACATGACATGGATTATAGTCTTTTAAATTTATGATTTAGTGGTGAAAAACCTAAAATTTTGTGATGTAGTAGAAAAATAAAATAGAATTAATTTTCTACACCTATTATAGTCTATTATTTTTTTAGCTTAGTGATTAAAAAATCAAAAACTTTGGGATGGTGAAGAAAAATATTGAATATTTCTAGATGTAATATACCATAAGTCAATTTGAATACGATGAATATAAACATCTATTATATCCTACATCTATTATATCATAATACATTGTGATTATACCGAATACAAATAACATTGAGCATAAATATTTAATTTTAGTGATTACCCATGTAGATGTAATTTATTTGCCATTCATCTACAGTCTTTTAACTCTGTGACTTAGTGACGAAGAAACAAGAAATTTGGTGATGGAGAAGAAACATATTGAATATATTTACATCTAACTTACCATAATTCATGTGAAAATGGTAAATTTCAATAAATTCTAGCTTGATTATTTTTTTAATTGTTACCTATTTTTTTATAAAAAACATGTCATGGATTATAGTCTTTTAAATTTGTTATTTAGTGGTTAATAACCTAAAATTTTGTGATGTAGTAGAAAAATAAAATATAATTAATTTTTTACACCTACTATAGTCTATTATGTTTTTAGCTTAGTGATTAAAAAATCTATAACTTTGGGACGGTGAAGAAAAATATTGAATATTTCAAGATGTAATATACCATAAGTCAATTTGAATACGATGAATATAAACATCTAATATATCCTACATCTATTTTATCATAATACAATGTGATTATACCGAATACAATTAACATTGAGCTTAAATATTTAATTTTAGTGATTACCCATGTAGATGTAATTTTTTTGATATTCATTTACAGTCTTTTAATTCTGTGGCTTAGTGACGAAGAAACATGAAATTTGGTTATGGAGAAGAAACATATTCAATATATTTAAATGTAACTTATAATAATTCAATGTGAAAATTGTAAATATCAATAAATTCTAGCTTGATTATTTTTTTAATTATTACCAATTTTTTATATAAAATATGTCATGGATTATAGTCTTTTAACTTTGTTATTTAGTGGTGAAAAACCTAAAATTTTGTGATGTAGTAGAAAAATAAAATAGAATTATTTTTTTAAATCTACTATAGTCTATTATTTTTTTTAGCTTAGTGATTAAAAAATCTAAAACTTTGGGATGGTGAAGAAAAATATTGAATATTTCTAGACGTAATATACCATAAGTCAATGTGAATACGATGAATATAAACATCTATTATATCCTACATCTATTATATCATAATACAATGTGATTATACCGAATACAAATAACATTGAGCATAAATATTTAATTTTAGTGATTACCCATGTAGATGTAATTTATTCGCCATTGATTTACAGTCTTTTAACTCTGTGGCTTAGTGACGAAGAAACATGAAATTTGGTGATGGACAAGAAACATATTGAATATATTTACATCTAAATTACCATAATTCAATGTGAAAATGGTAAATATCCATAAATTCTAGCTTGATTATTTTTTAATTGTTACCTATTTTTTATAAAAAACATGACATGGATTATAGTCTTTTAACTTTATTATTTAGTGGTGAAAAACCTAAAATTTTGTGATTTAGTAGAAAAATAAAATATAATCAATTTTTTACATCTACTATAGTCTATTATGTTTTTAGCTTAGTGATTAAAAAATCTAAAACTTTGGGATGGTGAAGAAAAATATTGAATGTTTCTAGATGTAATATACCATAAGTCAATGTGAATACGATGAATATAAACATCTATTATATCTTACATCTATTATATTATAATACAATGTGATTATAATGAATACAAATAACATTGAGCTTGAATATATAATTTTAACGATTACCCATGTAGATGTAATTTATTTGATATTCATTTACAGTCTTTTAACTCTGTGGCTTTGTGACGAAGAAACATGAAATTTGGTGATGGAGAAGAAACGTATTGAATATATTAACATATAACTTACCATAATTCAATGTGAAAATGGTAAATATCAATAAATTCTAGCTTGATTATTTTTTTAATTGTTACCTATTTTTTATAAAAAATATGTCATGGATTATAGTCTTTTAACTTTGTTATTTAGTGGTGAAAAACCTAAAATTTTGTGATGTATTAGAAAAATAAATCATAATTAATTTTTTACATCTACTATAGTCTATTATGTTTTTAGCTTAGTGATTAAAAAATCTATAACTTTGGGACGGTGAAGAAAAATATTGAATATTTCAAGATGTAATATACCATAAGTCAATGTGAATACGATGAATATAAACATCTATTATATTCTACATCTATTATATGATAATACAATGTGATTATACCAAATACAAATAACATTGAGCTTAAATATTTAATTTTAGTGATTACCCATGTAGATGTAATTTATTTGTCATTCATTTACCGTCTTTTAACTCTGTGGCTTAGTGACGAAGAAACATGAACTTTGGTGATGGAGAAGAAACATATTAAATATATTTACATCTAACATACCCTAATTCATGTGAAAAAGGTGAATATCAAAAAAATTCTACCATGATTATTTTTTTATAATTATTACCTATTTTTTATAAAAAATATGTCATGGATTATAGTCTTTTAACTTTGTTATTTAGTGATGAAAAACCTAAAATTTTGTGATGTAGTAGAAAAATAAAATAGAATTAATTTTTTACATCTACTATAGTTTATTATGTATTTAGCTTAGTGATTAAAAAATCTAAAACTTTGGGATGATGAAGAAAAATATTGAATATTTCTAGACGTAATATACCATAAGTCAATTTGAATACGATGAAAATAAACATCTATTATATCCTACAACTATTATATCATAATACAATGTGATTATACCGAAGACAAATAACATTGAACTGGAATATTTAATTTTAGTGATTACCCATGTAGATGTAATTTATTTGCCATTCATTTACAGTCTTTTAAATCTGTGGCTTAGTGACGAAAAAACATGAAATTTGGTGATGGAGAAGAAACATATTGAATATATTTACATCTAACTTACCATAATTCAATGTGAAAATGGTAAATATTAATAAATTTTAGCTTGAATATTTTTTTAATTGTAACCTATTTTTAATAAAAAATATGTCATGGATTATAGTCTTTTAACTTTGTTATTACTGGTGAAAAACCTAAAATTTTGTGATGTAGTAGAAAAATAAAATATAATTAATGTTTTACATATATTATAGTCTATTATTTTTTTAGCTTAGTGATTAAATATCTAAAACATTGGGATGGTGAAGAAAAATATTGAATATTTCTAGATGTAATATACCATAAGTCAATGTGAATACGATGAATATAAACATCTATTATATCTTACATCTATTATATTATAATACAACGTGATTATAATGAATACAAATAACATTGAGCTTGAATATATAATTTTAGTGATTAACCATGTAGATGTATTTTATTTGATATTCATTTATAGTCTTTTAACTCTGTGGCTTTGTGACGAAGAAACATGAAATTTGGTGATTGAGAAGAAAAACATATTGAATATATTAATACGTAACTTATTATAATTCAATGTGAAAATGTTAAATATTAATAAATTCTAGCTTGATTATTTTTTTAATTGTTACCTATTTTTTTTATAAAAAACATGACATGGATTATAGTCTTTTAAATTTATGATTTAGTGGTGAAAAACCTAAAATTTTGTGATGTAGTAGAAAAATAAAATAGAATTAATTTTCTACACCTATTATAGTCTATTATTTTTTTAGCTTAGTGATTAAAAAACTAAAACTTTGGGATGGTGAAGAAAAATATTGAATATTTCTAGATGTAATATACCATAAGTCAATTTGAATACGATGAATATAAACATCTATTATATCCTACATCTATTATATCATAATACATTGTGATTATACCGAATACAAATAACATTGAGCATAAATATTTAATTTTAGTGATTACCCATGTAGATGTAATTTATTTGCCATTCATCTACAGTCTTTTAACTCTGTGACTTAGTGACGAAGAAACAAGAAATTTGGTGATGGAGAAGAAACATATTGAATATATTTACATCTAACTTACCATAATTCATGTGAAAATGGTAAATTTCAATAAATTCTAGCTTGATTATTTTTTTAATTGTTACCTATTTTTTTATAAAAAACATGTCATGGATTATAGTCTTTTAAATTTGTTATTTAGTGGTTAATAACCTAAAATTTTGTGATGTAGTAGAAAAATAAAATATAATTAATTTTTTACACCTACTATAGTCTATTATGTTTTTAGCTTAGTGATTAAAAAATCTATAACTTTGGGACGGTGAAGAAAAATATTGAATATTTCAAGATGTAATATACCATAAGTCAATTTGAATACGATGAATATAAACATCTAATATATCCTACATCTATTTTATCATAATACAATGTGATTATACCGAATACAATTAACATTGAGCTTAAATATTTAATTTTAGTGATTACCCATGTAGATGTAATTTTTTTGATATTCATTTACAGTCTTTTAATTCTGTGGCTTAGTGACGAAGAAACATGAAATTTGGTTATGGAGAAGAAACATATTCAATATATTTAAATGTAACTTACAATAATTCAATGTGAAAATTGTAAATATCAATAAATTCTAGCTTGATTATTTTTTTAATTATTACCAATTTTTTATATAAAATATGTCATGGATTATAGTCTTTTAACTTTGTTATTTAGTGGTGAAAAACCTAAAATTTTGTGATGTAGTAGAAAAATAAAATAGAATTATTTTTTTAAATCTACTATAGTCTATTATTTTTTTAGCTTAGTGATTAAAAAATCTAAAACTTTGGGATGGTGAAGAAAAATATTGAATATTTCTAGACGTAATATACCATAAGTCAATGTGAATACGATGAATATAAACATCTATTATATCCTACATCTATTATATCATAATACAATGTGATTATACCGAATACAAATAACATTGAGCATAAATATTTAATTTTAGTGATTACCCATGTAGATGTAATTTATTCGCCATTCATTTACAGTCTTTTAACTCTGTGGCTTAGTGACGAAGAAACATGAAATTTGGTGATGGACAAGAAACATATTGAATATATTTACATCTAAATTACCATAATTCAATGTGAAAATGGTAAATATCCATAAATTCTAGCTTGATTATTTTTTAATTGTTACCTATTTTTTATAAAAAACATGACATGGATTATAGTCTTTTAACTTTATTATTTAGTGGTGAAAAACCTAAAATTTTGTGATTTAGTAGAAAAATAAAATATAATCAATTTTTTACATCTACTATAGTCTATTATGTTTTTAGCTTAGTGATTAAAAAATCTAAAACTTTGGGATGGTGAAGAAAAATATTGAATGTTTCTAGATGTAATATACCATAAGTCAATGTGAATACGATGAATATAAACATCTATTATATCTTACATCTATTATATTATAATACAATGTGATTATAATGAATACAAATAACATTGAGCTTGAATATATAATTTTAACGATTACCCATGTAGATGTAATTTATTTGATATTCATTTACAGTCTTTTAACTCTGTGGCTTTGTGACGAAGAAACATGAAATTTGGTGATGGAGAAGAAACGTATTGAATATATTAACATATAACTTACCATAATTCAATGTGAAAATGGTAAATATCAATAAATTCTAGCTTGATTATTTTTTTAATTGTTACCTATTTTTTATAAAAAATATGTCATGGATTATAGTCTTTTAACTTTGTTATTTAGTGGTGAAAAACCTAAAATTTTGTGATGTATTAGAAAAATAAATCATAATTAATTTTTTACATCTACTATAGTCTATTATGTTTTTAGCTTAGTGATTAAAAAATCTATAACTTTGGGACGGTGAAGAAAAATATTGAATATTTCAAGATGTAATATACCATAAGTCAATGTGAATACGATGAATATAAACATCTATTATATTCTACATCTATTATATGATAATACAATGTGATTATACCAAATACAAATAACATTGAGCTTAAATATTTAATTTTAGTGATTACCCATGTAGATGTAATTTATTTGTCATTCATTTACCGTCTTTTAACTCTGTGGCTTAGTGACGAAGAAACATGAACTTTGGTGATGGAGAAGAAACATATTAAATATATTTACATCTAACATACCCTAATTCATGTGAAAAAGGTGAATATCAAAAAAATTCTACCATGATTATTTTTTTATAATTATTACCTATTTTTTATAAAAAATATGTCATGGATTATAGTCTTTTAACTTTGTTATTTAGTGATGAAAAACCTAAAATTTTGTGATGTAGTAGAAAAATAAAATAGAATTAATTTTTTACATCTACTATAGTTTATTATGTATTTAGCTTAGTGATTAAAAAATCTAAAACTTTGGGATGATGAAGAAAAATATTGAATATTTCTAGACGTAATATACCATAAGTCAATTTGAATACGATGAAAATAAACATCTATTATATCCTACAACTATTATATCATAATACAATGTGATTATACCGAAGACAAATAACATTGAACTGGAATATTTAATTTTAGTGATTACCCATGTAGATGTAATTTATTTGCCATTCATTTACAGTCTTTTAAATCTGTGGCTTAGTGACGAAAAAACATGAAATTTGGTGATGGAGAAGAAACATATTGAATATATTTACATCTAACTTACCATAATTCAATGTGAAAATGGTAAATATTAATAAATTTTAGCTTGAATATTTTTTTAATTGTAACCTATTTTTAATAAAAAATATGTCATGGATTATAGTCTTTTAACTTTGTTATTACTGGTGAAAAACCTAAAATTTTGTGATGTAGTAGAAAAATAAAATATAATTAATGTTTTACATATATTATAGTCTATTATTTTTTTAGCTTAGTGATTAAATATCTAAAACATTGGGATGGTGAAGAAAAATATTGAATATTTCTAGATGTAATATACCATAAGTCAATGTGAATACGATGAATATAAACATCTATTATATCTTACATCTATTATATTATAATACAACGTGATTATAATGAATACAAATAACATTGAGCTTGAATATATAATTTTAGTGATTAACCATGTAGATGTATTTTATTTGATATTCATTTATAGTCTTTTAACTCTGTGGCTTTGTGACGAAGAAACATGAAATTTGGTGATTGAGAAGAAAAACATATTGAATATATTAATACGTAACTTATTATAATTCAATGTGAAAATGTTAAATATTAATAAATTCTAGCTTGATTATTTTTTTAATTGTTACCTATTTTTTTTATAAAAAACATGACATGGATTATAGTCTTTTAAATTTATGATTTAGTGGTGAAAAACCTAAAATTTTGTGATGTAGTAGAAAAATAAAATAGAATTAATTTTCTACACCTATTATAGTCTATTATTTTTTTAGCTTAGTGATTAAAAAACTAAAACTTTGGGATGGTGAAGAAAAATATTGAATATTTCTAGATGTAATATACCATAAGTCAATTTGAATACGATGAATATAAACATCTATTATATCCTACATCTATTATATCATAATACATTGTGATTATACCGAATACAAATAACATTGAGCATAAATATTTAATTTTAGTGATTACCCATGTAGATGTAATTTATTTGCCATTCATCTACAGTCTTTTAACTCTGTGACTTAGTGACGAAGAAACAAGAAATTTGGTGATGGAGAAGAAACATATTGAATATATTTACATCTAACTTACCATAATTCATGTGAAAATGGTAAATTTCAATAAATTCTAGCTTGATTATTTTTTTAATTGTTACCTATTTTTTTATAAAAAACATGTCATGGATTATAGTCTTTTAAATTTGTTATTTAGTGGTTAATAACCTAAAATTTTGTGATGTAGTAGAAAAATAAAATATAATTAATTTTTTACACCTACTATAGTCTATTATGTTTTTAGCTTAGTGATTAAAAAATCTATAACTTTGGGACGGTGAAGAAAAATATTGAATATTTCAAGATGTAATATACCATAAGTCAATTTGAATACGATGAATATAAACATCTAATATATCCTACATCTATTTTATCATAATACAATGTGATTATACCGAATACAATTAACATTGAGCTTAAATATTTAATTTTAGTGATTACCCATGTAGATGTAATTTTTTTGATATTCATTTACAGTCTTTTAATTCTGTGGCTTAGTGACGAAGAAACATGAAATTTGGTTATGGAGAAGAAACATATTCAATATATTTAAATGTAACTTACAATAATTCAATGTGAAAATTGTAAATATCAATAAATTCTAGCTTGATTATTTTTTTAATTATTACCAATTTTTTATATAAAATATGTCATGGATTATAGTCTTTTAACTTTGTTATTTAGTGGTGAAAAACCTAAAATTTTGTGATGTAGTAGAAAAATAAAATAGAATTATTTTTTTAAATCTACTATAGTCTATTATTTTTTTAGCTTAGTGATTAAAAAATCTAAAACTTTGGGATGGTGAAGAAAAATATTGAATATTTCTAGACGTAATATACCATAAGTCAATGTGAATACGATGAATATAAACATCTATTATATCCTACATCTATTATATCATAATACAATGTGATTATACCGAATACAAATAACATTGAGCATAAATATTTAATTTTAGTGATTACCCATGTAGATGTAATTTATTCGCCATTCATTTACAGTCTTTTAACTCTGTGGCTTAGTGACGAAGAAACATGAAATTTGGTGATGGACAAGAAACATATTGAATATATTTACATCTAAATTACCATAATTCAATGTGAAAATGGTAAATATCCATAAATTCTAGCTTGATTATTTTTTAATTGTTACCTATTTTTTATAAAAAACATGACATGGATTATAGTCTTTTAACTTTATTATTTAGTGGTGAAAAACCTAAAATTTTGTGATTTAGTAGAAAAATAAAATATAATCAATTTTTTACATCTACTATAGTCTATTATGTTTTTAGCTTAGTGATTAAAAAATCTAAAACTTTGGGATGGTGAAGAAAAATATTGAATGTTTCTAGATGTAATATACCATAAGTCAATGTGAATACGATGAATATAAACATCTATTATATCTTACATCTATTATATTATAATACAATGTGATTATAATGAATACAAATAACATTGAGCTTGAATATATAATTTTAACGATTACCCATGTAGATGTAATTTATTTGATATTCATTTACAGTCTTTTAACTCTGTGGCTTTGTGACGAAGAAACATGAAATTTGGTGATGGAGAAGAAACGTATTGAATATATTAACATATAACTTACCATAATTCAATGTGAAAATGGTAAATATCAATAAATTCTAGCTTGATTATTTTTTTAATTGTTACCTATTTTTTATAAAAAATATGTCATGGATTATAGTCTTTTAACTTTGTTATTTAGTGGTGAAAAACCTAAAATTTTGTGATGTATTAGAAAAATAAATCATAATTAATTTTTTACATCTACTATAGTCTATTATGTTTTTAGCTTAGTGATTAAAAAATCTATAACTTTGGGACGGTGAAGAAAAATATTGAATATTTCAAGATGTAATATACCATAAGTCAATGTGAATACGATGAATATAAACATCTATTATATTCTACATCTATTATATGATAATACAATGTGATTATACCAAATACAAATAACATTGAGCTTAAATATTTAATTTTAGTGATTACCCATGTAGATGTAATTTATTTGTCATTCATTTACCGTCTTTTAACTCTGTGGCTTAGTGACGAAGAAACATGAACTTTGGTGATGGAGAAGAAACATATTAAATATATTTACATCTAACATACCCTAATTCATGTGAAAAAGGTGAATATCAAAAAAATTCTACCATGATTATTTTTTTATAATTATTACCTATTTTTTATAAAAAATATGTCATGGATTATAGTCTTTTAACTTTGTTATTTAGTGATGAAAAACCTAAAATTTTGTGATGTAGTAGAAAAATAAAATAGAATTAATTTTTTACATCTACTATAGTTTATTATGTATTTAGCTTAGTGATTAAAAAATCTAAAACTTTGGGATGATGAAGAAAAATATTGAATATTTCTAGACGTAATATACCATAAGTCAATTTGAATACGATGAAAATAAACATCTATTATATCCTACAACTATTATATCATAATACAATGTGATTATACCGAAGACAAATAACATTGAACTGGAATATTTAATTTTAGTGATTACCCATGTAGATGTAATTTATTTGCCATTCATTTACAGTCTTTTAAATCTGTGGCTTAGTGACGAAAAAACATGAAATTTGGTGATGGAGAAGAAACATATTGAATATATTTACATCTAACTTACCATAATTCAATGTGAAAATGGTAAATATTAATAAATTTTAGCTTGAATATTTTTTTAATTGTAACCTATTTTTAATAAAAAATATGTCATGGATTATAGTCTTTTAACTTTGTTATTACTGGTGAAAAACCTAAAATTTTGTGATGTAGTAGAAAAATAAAATATAATTAATGTTTTACATATATTATAGTCTATTATTTTTTTAGCTTAGTGATTAAATATCTAAAACATTGGGATGGTGAAGAAAAATATTGAATATTTCTAGATGTAATATACCATAAGTCAATGTGAATACGATGAATATAAACATCTATTATATCTTACATCTATTATATTATAATACAACGTGATTATAATGAATACAAATAACATTGAGCTTGAATATATAATTTTAGTGATTAACCATGTAGATGTATTTTATTTGATATTCATTTATAGTCTTTTAACTCTGTGGCTTTGTGACGAAGAAACATGAAATTTGGTGATTGAGAAGAAAAACATATTGAATATATTAATACGTAACTTATTATAATTCAATGTGAAAATGTTAAATATTAATAAATTCTAGCGTGATTATTTTTTTAATTGTTACCTATTTTTTTTATAAAAAACATGACATGGATTATAGTCTTTTAAATTTATGATTTAGTGGTGAAAAACCTAAAATTTTGTGATGTAGTAGAAAAATAAAATAGAATTAATTTTCTACACCTATTATAGTCTATTATTTTTTTAGCTTAGTGATTAAAAAACTAAAACTTTGGGATGGTGAAGAAAAATATTGAATATTTCTAGATGTAATATACCATAAGTCAATTTGAATACGATGAATATAAACATCTATTATATCCTACATCTATTATATCATAATACATTGTGATTATACCGAATACCAATAACATTGAGCATAAATATTTAATTTTAGTGATTACCCATGTAGATGTAATTTATTTGCCATTCATCTACAGTCTTTTAACTCTGTGACTTAGTGACGAAGAAACAAGAAATTTGGTGATGGAGAAGAAACATATTGAATATATTTACATCTAACTTACCATAATTCATGTGAAAATGGTAAATTTCAATAAATTCTAGCTTGATTATTTTTTTAATTGTTACCTATTTTTTTATAAAAAACATGTCATGGATTATAGTCTTTTAAATTTGTTATTTAGTGGTTAATAACCTAAAATTTTGTGATGTAGTAGAAAAATAAAATATAATTAATTTTTTACACCTACTATAGTCTATTATGTTTTTAGCTTAGTGATTAAAAAATCTATAACTTTGGGACGGTGAAGAAAAATATTGAATATTTCAAGATGTAATATACCATAAGTCAATTTGAATACGATGAATATAAACATCTAATATATCCTACATCTATTTTATCATAATACAATGTGATTATACCGAATACAATTAACATTGAGCTTAAATATTTAATTTTAGTGATTACCCATGTAGATGTAATTTTTTTGATATTCATTTACAGTCTTTTAATTCTGTGGCTTAGTGACGAAGAAACATGAAATTTGGTTATGGAGAAGAAACATATTCAATATATTTAAATGTAACTTACAATAATTCAATGTGAAAATTGTAAATATCAATAAATTCTAGCTTGATTATTTTTTTAATTATTACCAATTTTTTATATAAAATATGTCATGGATTATAGTCTTTTAACTTTGTTATTTAGTGGTGAAAAACCTAAAATTTTGTGATGTAGTAGAAAAATAAAATAGAATTATTTTTTTAAATCTACTATAGTCTATTATTTTTTTAGCTTAGTGATTAAAAAATCTAAAACTTTGGGATGGTGAAGAAAAATATTGAATATTTCTAGACGTAATATACCATAAGTCAATGTGAATACGATGAATATAAACATCTATTATATCCTACATCTATTATATCATAATACAATGTGATTATACCGAATACAAATAACATTGAGCATAAATATTTAATTTTAGTGATTACCCATGTAGATGTAATTTATTCGCCATTCATTTACAGTCTTTTAACTCTGTGGCTTAGTGACGAAGAAACATGAAATTTGGTGATGGACAAGAAACATATTGAATATATTTACATCTAAATTACCATAATTCAATGTGAAAATGGTAAATATCCATAAATTCTAGCTTGATTATTTTTTAATTGTTACCTATTTTTTATAAAAAACATGACATGGATTATAGTCTTTTAACTTTATTATTTAGTGGTGAAAAACCTAAAATTTTGTGATTTAGTAGAAAAATAAAATATAATCAATTTTTTACATCTACTATAGTCTATTATGTTTTTAGCTTAGTGATTAAAAAATCTAAAACTTTTGGATGGTGAAGAAAAATATTGAATGTTTCTAGATGTAATATACCATAAGTCAATGTGAATACGATGAATATAAACATCTATTATATCTTACATCTATTATATTATAATACAATGTGATTATAATGAATACAAATAACATTGAGCTTGAATATATAATTTTAACGATTACCCATGTAGATGTAATTTATTTGATATTCATTTACAGTCTTTTAACTCTGTGGCTTTGTGACGAAGAAACATGAAATTTGGTGATGGAGAAGAAACGTATTGAATATATTAACATATAACTTACCATAATTCAATGTGAAAATGGTAAATATCAATAAATTCTAGCTTGATTATTTTTTTAATTGTTACCTATTTTTTATAAAAAATATGTCATGGATTATAGTCTTTTAACTTTGTTATTTAGTGGTGAAAAACCTAAAATTTTGTGATGTATTAGAAAAATAAATCATAATTAATTTTTTACATCTACTATAGTCTATTATGTTTTTAGCTTAGTGATTAAAAAATCTATAACTTTGGGACGGTGAAGAAAAATATTGAATATTTCAAGATGTAATATACCATAAGTCAATGTGAATACGATGAATATAAACATCTATTATATTCTACATCTATTATATGATAATACAATGTGATTATACCAAATACAAATAACATTGAGCTTAAATATTTAATTTTAGTGATTACCCATGTAGATGTAATTTATTTGTCATTCATTTACCGTCTCTTAACTCTGTGGCTTAGTGACGAAGAAACATGAACTTTGGTGATGGAGAAGAAACATATTAAATATATTTACATCTAACATACCCTAATTCATGTGAAAAAGGTGAATATCAAAAAAATTCTACCATGATTATTTTTTTTTTATAATTATTACCTATTTTTTATAAAAAATATGTCATGGATTATAGTCTTTTAACTTTGTTATTTAGTGGTGAAAAACCTAAAATTTTGTGATGTAGTAGAAAAATAAAATAGAATTAATTTTTTACATCTACTATAGTTTATTATTTATTTAGCTTAGTGATTAAAAAATCTAAAACTTTGGGATGATGAAGAAAAATATTGAATATTTCTAGACGTAATATACCATAAGTCAATTTGAATACGATGAAAATAAACATCTATTATATCCTACAACTATTATATCATAATACAATGTGATTATACCGAAGACAAATAACATTGAACTGAAATATTTAATTTTAGTGATTACCCATGTAGATGTAATTTATTTGCCATTCATTTACAGTCTTTTAAATCTGTGGCTTAGTGACGAAAAAACATGAAATTTGGTGATGGAGAAGAAACATATTGAATATATTTACATCTAACTTACCATAATTCAATGTGAAAATGGTAAATATTAATAAATTTTAGCTTGAATATTTTTTTAATTGTAACCTATTTTTAATAAAAAATATGTCATGGATTATAGTCTTTTAACTTTGTTATTACTGGTGAAAAACCTAAAATTTTGTGATGTAGTAGAAAAATAAAATATAATTAATGTTTTACATATATTATAGTCTATTATTTTTTTAGCTTAGTGATTAAATATCTAAAACATTGGGATGGTGAAGAAAAATATTGAATATTTCTAGATGTAATATACCATAAGTCAATGTGAATACGATGAATATAAACATCTATTATATCTTACATCTATTATATTATAATACAATGTGATTATAATGAATACAAATAACATTGAGCTTGAATATATAATTTTAGTGATTAACCATGTAGATGTATTTTATTTGATATTCATTTATAGTCTTTTAACTCTGTGGCTTTGTGACGAAGAAACATGAAATTTGGTGATTGAGAAGAAAAACATATTGAATATATTAATATGTAACTTATTATAATTCAATGTGAAAATGTTAAATATTAATAAATTCTAGCTTGATTATTTTTTTAATTGTTACCTATTTTTTTATAAAAAACATGACATGGATTATAGTCTTTTAAATTTATTATTTAGTGGTGAAAAACCTAAAATTTTGTGATGTAGTAGAAAAATAAAATAGAATTAATTTTCTACACCTATTATAGTCTATTATTTTTTTAGCTTAGTGATTAAAAAATCTAAAACTTTGGGATGGTGAAGAAAAATATTGAATATTTCTAGATGTAATATACCATAAGTCAATTTGAATACGATGAATATAAACATCTATTATATCCTACATCTATTATATCATAATACATTGTGATTATACCGAATACAAATAACATTGAGCATAAATATTTAATTTTAGTGATTACCCATGTAGATGTAATTTATTTGCCATTCATCTACAGTCTTTTAACTCTGTGACTTAGTGACGAAGAAACAAGAAATTTGGTGATGGAGAAGAAACATATTGAATATATTTACATCTAACTTACCATAATTCATGTGAAAATGGTAAATTTCAATAAATTCTAGCTTGATTATTTTTTTAATTGTTACCTATTTTTTTATAAAAAACATGTCATGGATTATAGTCTTTTAAATTTGTTATTTAGTGGTTAATAACCTAAAATTTTGTGATGTAGTAGAAAAATAAAATATAATTAATTTTTTACACCTACTATAGTCTATTATGTTTTTAGCTTAGTGATTAAAAAATCTATAACTTTGGGACGGTGAAGAAAAATATTGAATATTTCAAGATGTAATATACCATAAGTCAATTTGAATACGATGAATATAAACATCTAATATATCCTACATCTATTTTATCATAATACAATGTGATTATACCGAATACAATTAACATTGAGCTTAAATATTTAATTTTAGTGATTACCCATGTAGATGTAATTTTTTTGATATTCATTTACAGTCTTTTAATTCTGTGGCTTAGTGACGAAGAAACATGAAATTTGGTTATGGAGAAGAAACATATTCAATATATTTAAATGTAACTTACAATAATTCAATGTGAAAATTGTAAATATCAATAAATTCTAGCTTGATTATTTTTTTAATTATTACCAATTTTTTATATAAAATATGTCATGGATTATAGTCTTTTAACTTTGTTATTTAGTGGTGAAAAACCTAAAATTTTGTGATGTAGTAGAAAAATAAAATAGAATTATTTTTTTAAATCTACTATAGTCTATTATTTTTTTATCTTAGTGATTAAAAAATCTAAAACTTTGGGATGATGAAGAAAAATATTGAATATTTCTAGACGTAATATACCATAAGTCAATGTGAATACGATGAATATAAACATCTGTTATATCCTACATCTATTATATCATAATACAATGTGATTATACCGAATACAAATAACATTGAGCATAAATATTTAATTTTAGTGATTACCCATGTAGATGTAATTTATTCGCCATTCATTTACAGTCATTTAACTCTGTGGCTTAGTGACGAAGAAACATGAAATTTGGTGATGGACAAGAAACATATTGAATATATTTACATCTAAATTACCATAATTCAATGTGAAAATGGTAAATATCCATAAATTCTAGCTTGATTATTTTTTTAATTGTTACCTATTTTTTATAAAAAACATGACATGGATTATAGTCTTTTAACTTTATTATTTAGTGGTGAAAAACCTAAAATTTTGTGATTTAGTAGAAAAATAAAATATAATCAATTTTTTACATCTACTATAGTCTATTATGTTTTTAGCTTAGTGATTAAAAAATCTAAAACTTTGGGATGGTGAAGAAAAATATTGAATGTTTCTAGATGTAATATACCATAAGTCAATGTGAATACGATGAATATAAACATCTATTATATCTTACATCTATTATATTATAATACAATGTGATTATAATGATTACAAATAACATTGAGCTTGAATATATAATTTTAACGATTACCCATGTAGATGTAATTTATTTGATATTCATTTACAGTCTTTTAACTCTGTGGCTTTGTGACGAAGAAACATGAAATTTGGTGATGGAGAAGAAACGTATTGAATATATTAACATATAACTTACCATAATTCAATGTGAAAATGGTAAATATCAATAAATTCTAGCTTGATTATTTTTTTAATTGTTACCTATTTTTAATAAAAAATATGTCATGGATTATAGTCTTTTAACTTTGTTATTTAGTGGTGAAAAACCTAAAATTTTGTGATGTATTAGAATAATAAATCATAATTAATTTTTTACATCTACTATAGTCTATTATGTTTTTAGCTTAGTGATTAAAAAATCTATAACTTTGGGACGGTGAAGAAAAATATTGAATATTTCAAGATGTAATATACCATAAGTCAATGTGAATACGATGAATATAAACATCTATTATATTCTACATCTATTATATGATAATACAATGTGATTATACCAAATACAAATAACATTGAGCTTAAATATTTAATTTTAGTGATTACCCATGTAGATGTAATTTATTTGTCATTCATTTACCGTCTTTTAACTCTGTGGCTTAGTGACGAAGAAACATGAACTTTGGTGATGGAGAAGAAACATATTAAATATATTTACATCTAACATACCCTAATTCATGTGAAAAAGGTGAATATCAAAAAAATTCTACCATGATTATTTTTTTTTTATAATTATTACCTATTTTTTATAAAAAATATGTCATGGATTATAGTCTTTTAACTTTGTTATTTAGTGGTGAAAAACCTAAAATTTTGTGATGTAGTAGAAAAATAAAATAGAATTAATTTTTTACATCTACTATAGTTTATTATTTATTTAGCTTAGTGATTAAAAAATCTAAAACTTTGGGATGATGAAGAAAAATATTGAATATTTCTAGACGTAATATACCATAAGTCAATTTGAATACGATGAAAATAAACATCTATTATATCCTACAACTATTATATCATAATACAATGTGATTATACCGAAGACAAATAACATTGAACTGAAATATTTAATTTTAGTGATTACCCATGTAGATGTAATTTATTTGCCATTCATTTACAGTCTTTTAAATCTGTGGCTTAGTGACGAAAAAACATGAAATTTGGTGATGGAGAAGAAACATATTGAATATATTTACATCTAACTTACCATAATTCAATGTGAAAATGGTAAATATTAATAAATTTTAGCTTGAATATTTTTTTAATTGTAACCTATTTTTAATAAAAAATATGTCATGGATTATAGTCTTTTAACTTTGTTATTACTGGTGAAAAACCTAAAATTTTGTGATGTAGTAGAAAAATAAAATATAATTAATGTTTTACATATATTATAGTCTATTATTTTTTTAGCTTAGTGATTAAATATCTAAAACATTGGGATGGTGAAGAAAAATATTGAATATTTCTAGATGTAATATACCATAAGTCAATGTGAATACGATGAATATAAACATCTATTATATCTTACATCTATTATATTATAATACAACGTGATTATAATGAATACAAATAACATTGAGCTTGAATATATAATTTTAGTGATTAACCATGTAGGTGTATTTTATTTGATATTCATTTATAGTCTTTTAACTCTGTGGCTTTGTGACGAAGAAACATGAAATTTGGTGATTGAGAAGAAAAACATATTGAATATATTAATATGTAACTTATTATAATTCAATGTGAAAATGTTAAATATTAATAAATTCTAGCTTGATTATTTTTTTAATTGTTACCTATTTTTTTATAAAAAACATGACATGGATTATAGTCTTTTAAATTTATTATTTAGTGGTGAAAAACCTAAAATTTTGTGATGTAGTAGAAAAATAAAATAGAATTAATTTTCTACACCTATTATAGTCTATTATTTTTTTAGCTTAGTGATTAAAAAATCTAAAACTTTGGGATGGTGAAGAAAAATATTGAATATTTCTAGATGTAATATACCATAAGTCAATTTGAATACGATGAATATAAACATCTATTATATCCTACATCTATTATATCATAATACATTGTGATTATACCGAATACAAATAACATTGAGCATAAATATTTAATTTTAGTGATTACCCATGTAGATGTAATTTATTTGCCATTCATCTACAGTCTTTTAACTCTGTGACTTAGTGACGAAGAAACAAGAAATTTGGTGATGGAGAAGAAACATATTGAATATATTTACATCTAACTTACCATAATTCATGTGAAAATGGTAAATTTCAATAAATTCTAGCTTGATTAATTTTTTAATTGTTACCTATTTTTTATAAAAAACATGTCATGGATTATAGTCTTTTAAATTTGTTATTTAGTGGTTAATAACCTAAAATTTTGTGATGTAGTAGAAAAATAAAATATAATTAATTTTTTACACCTACTATAGTCTATTATGTTTTTAGCTTAGTGATTAAATAATCTATAACTTTGGGACGGTGAAGAAAAATATTGAATATTTCAAGATGTAATATACCATAAGTCAATTTGAATACGATGAATATAAACATCTAATATATCCCACATCTATTTTATCATAATACAATGTGATTATACCGAATACAATTAACATTGAGCTTAAATATTTAATTTTAGTGATTACCCATGTAGATGTAATTTTTTTGATATTCATTTACAGTCTTTTAACTCTGTGGCTTAGTGACGAAGAAACATGAAATTTGGTTATGGAGAAGAAACATATTGAATATATTTACATGTAACTTACAATAATTCAATGTGAAAATTGTAAATATCAATAAATTCTAGCTTGATTATTTTTTTAATTATTACCAATTTTTTATAAAAAATATGTCATGGATTATAGTCTTTTAACTTTGTTATTTAGTGGTGAAAAACCTAAAATTTTGTGATGTAGTAGAAAAATAAAATAGAATTATTTTTTTAAATCTACTATAGTCTATTATTTTTTTATCTTAGTGATTAAAAAATCTAAAACTTTGGGATGATGAAGAAAAATATTGAATATTTCTAGACGTAATATACCATAAGTCAATGTGAATACGATGAATATAAACATCTGTTATATCCTACATCTATTATATCATAATACAATGTGATTATACCGAATACAAATAACATTGAGCATAAATATTTAATTTTAGTGATTACCCATGTAGATGTAATTTATTCGCCATTCATTTACAGTCATTTAACTCTGTGGCTTAGTGACGAAGAAACATGAAATTTGGTGATGGACAAGAAACATATTGAATATATTTACATCTAAATTACCATAATTCAATGTGAAAATGGTAAATATCCATAAATTCTAGCTTGATTATTTTTTTAATTGTTACCTATTTTTTATAAAAAACATGACATGGATTATAGTCTTTTAACTTTATTATTTAGTGGTGAAAAACCTAAAATTTTGTGATTTAGTAGAAAAATAAAATATAATCAATTTTTTACATCTACTATAGTCTATTATGTTTTTAGCTTAGTGATTAAAAAATCTAAAACTTTGGGATGGTGAAGAAAAATATTGAATGTTTCTAGATGTAATATACCATAAGTCAATGTGAATACGATGAATATAAACATCTATTATATCTTACATCTATTATATTATAATACAATGTGATTATAATGAATACAAATAACATTGAGCTTGAATATATAATTTTAACGATTACCCATGTAGATGTAATTTATTTGATATTCATTTACAGTCTTTTAACTCTGTGGCTTTGTGACGAAGAAACATGAAATTTGGTGATGGAGAAGAAACGTATTGAATATATTAACATATAACTTACCATAATTCAATGTGAAAATGGTAAATATCAATAAATTCTAGCTTGATTATTTTTTTAATTGTTACCTATTTTTTATAAAAAATATGTCATGGATTATAGTCTTTTAACTTTGTTATTTAGTGGTGAAAAACCTAAAATTTTGTGATGTATTAGAAAAATAAATCATAATTAATTTTTTACATCTACTATAGTCTATTATGTTTTTAGCTTAGTGATTAAAAAATCTATAACTTTGGGACGGTGAAGAAAAATATTGAATATTTCAAGATGTAATATACCATAAGTCAATGTGAATACGATGAATATAAACATCTATTATATTCTACATCTATTATATGATAATACAATGTGATTATACCAAATACAAATAACATTGAGCTTAAATATTTAATTTTAGTGATTACCCATGTAGATGTAATTTATTTGTCATTCATTTACCGTCTTTTAACTCTGTGGCTTAGTGACGAAGAAACATGAACTTTGGTGATGGAGAAGAAACATATAAAATATATTTACATCTAACATACCCTAATTCATGTGAAAAAGGTGAATATCAAAAAAATTCTACCATGATTATTTTTTTTTATAATTATTACCTATTTTTTATAAAAAATATGTCATGGATTATAGTCTTTTAACTTTGTTATTTAGTGGTGAAAAACCTAAAATTTTGTGATGTAGTAGAAAAATAAAATAGAATTAATTTTTTACATCTACTATAGTTTATTATTTATTTAGCTTAGTGATTAAAAAATCTAAAACTTTGGGATGATGAAGAAAAATATTGAATATTTCTAGACGTAATATACCATAAGTCAATTTGAATACGATGAAAATAAACATCTATTATATCCTACAACTATTATATCATAATACAATGTGATTATACCGAAGACAAATAACATTGAACTGAAATATTTAATTTTAGTGATTACCCATGTAGATGTAATTTATTTGCCATTCATTTACAGTCTTTTAAATCTGTGGCTTAGTGACGAAAAAACATGAAATTTGGTGATGGAGAAGAAACATATTGAATATATTTACATCTAACTTACCATAATTCAATGTGAAAATGGTAGATATTAATAAATTTTAGCTTGAATATTTTTTTAATTGTTACCTATTTTTAATAAAAAATATGTCATGGATTATAGTCTTTTAACTTTGTTATTACTGGTGAAAAACCTAAAATTTTGTGATGTAGTAGAAAAATAAAATATAATTAATGTTTTACATATATTATAGTCTATTATTTTTTTAGCTTAGTGATTAAATATCTAAAACATTGGGATGGTGAAGAAAAATATTGAATATTTCTAGATGTAATATACCATAAGTCAATGTGAATACGATGAATATAAACATCTATTATATCTTCCATCTATTATATTATAATACAACGTGATTATAATGAATACAAATAACATTGAGCTTGAATATATAATTTTAGTGATTAACCATGTAGATGTATTTTATTTGATATTCATTTATAGTCTTTTAACTCTGTGGCTTTGTGACGAAGAAACATGAAATTTGGTGATTGAGAAGAAAAACATATTGAATATATTAATATGTAACTTATTATAATTCAATGTGAAAATGTTAAATATTAATAAATTCTAGCTTGATTATTTTTTTAATTGTTACCTATTTTTTTATAAAAAACATGACATGGATTATAGTCTTTTAAATTTATTATTTAGTGGTGAAAAACCTAAAATTTTGTGATGTAGTAGAAAAATAAAATAGAATTAATTTTCTACACCTATTATAGTCTATTATTTTTTTAGCTTAGTGATTAAAAAATCTAAAACTTTGGGATGGTGAAGAAAAATATTGAATATTTCTAGATGTAATATACCATAAGTCAATTTGAATACGATGAATATAAACATCTATTATATCCTACATCTATTATATCATAATACATTGTGATTATACCGAATACAAATAACATTGAGCATAAATATTTAATTTTAGTGATTACCCATGTAGATGTAATTTATTTGCCATTCATCTACAGTCTTTTAACTCTGTGACTTAGTGACGAAGAAACAAGAAATTTGGTGATGGAGAAGAAACATATTGAATATATTTACATCTAACTTACCATAATTCATGTGAAAATGGTAAATTTCAATAAATTCTAGCTTGATTATTTTTTTAATTGTTACCTATTTTTTTATAAAAAACATGTCATGGATTATAGTCTTTTAAATTTGTTATTTAGTGGTTAATAACCTAAAATTTTGTGATGTAGTAGAAAAATAAAATATAATTAATTTTTTACACCTACTATAGTCTATTATGTTTTTAGCTTAGTGATTAAATAATCTATAACTTTGGGACGGTGAAGAAAAATATTGAATATTTCAAGATGTAATATACCATAAGTCAATTTGAATACGATGAATATAAACATCTAATATATCCCACATCTATTTTATCATAATACAATGTGATTATACCGAATACAATTAACATTGAGCTTAAATATTTAATTTTAGTGATTACCCATGTAGATGTAATTTTTTTGATATTCATTTACAGTCTTTTAACTCTGTGGCTTAGTGACGAAGAAACATGAAATTTGGTTATGGAGAAGAAACATATTGAATATATTTAAATGTAACTTACAATAATTCAATGTGAAAATTGTAAATATCAATAAATTCTAGCTTGATTAGTTTTTTAATTATTACATATTTTTTATAAAAAATATGTCATGGATTATAGTCTTTTAACTTTGTTATTTAGTGGTGAAAAACCTAAAATTTTGTGATGTAGTAGAAAAATAAAATAGAATTATTTTTTTAAATCTACTATAGTCTATTATTTTTTTAGCTTAGTGATTAGAAAATCTAAAACTTTGGGATGGTGAAGAAAAATATTGAATATTTCTAGACGTAATATACCATAAGTCAATGTGAATACGATGAATATAAACATCTATTATATCCTACATCTATTATATCATAATACAATGTGATTATACCGAATACAAATAACATTGAGCATAAATATTTAATTTTAGTGATTACCCATGTAGATGTAATTTATTCGCCATTCATTTACAGTCTTTTAACTATGTGGCTTAGTGACGAAGAAACATGAAATTTGGTGATGGACAAGAAACATATTGAATATATTTACATCTAAATTACCATAATTCAATGTGAAAATGGTAAATATCCATAAATTCTAGCTTGATTATTTTTTAATTGTTACCTATTTTTTATAAAAAACATGACATGGATTATAGTCTTTTAACTTTATTATTTAGTGGTGAAAAACCTAAAATTTTGTGATTTAGTAGAAAAATAAAATATAATCAATTTTTTACATCTACTATAGTCTATTATGTTTTTAGCTTAGTGATTAAAAAATCTAAAACTTTGCTATGGTGAAGAAAAATATTGAATGTTTCTAGATGTAATATACCATAAGTCAATGTGAATACGATGAATATAAACATCTATTATATCTTACATCTATTATATTATAATACAATGTGATTATAATGAATACAAATAACATTGAGCTTGAATATATAATTTTAACGATTACCCATGTAGATGTAATTTATTTGATATTCATTTACAGTCTTTTAACTCTGTGGCTTTGTGACGAAGAAACATGAAATTTGGTGATGGAGAAGAAACGTATTGAATATATTAACATATAACTTACCATAATTCAATGTGAAAATGGTAAATATCAATAAATTCTAGCTTGATTATTTTTTTAATTGTTACCTATTTTTTATAAAAAATATGTCATGGATTATAGTCTTTTAACTTTGTTATTTAGTGGTGAAAAACCTAAAATTTTGTGATGTATTAGAAAAATAAATCATAATTAATTTTTTACATCTACTATAGTCTATTATGTTTTTAGCTTAGTGATTAAAAAATCTATAACTTTGGGACGGTGAAGAAAAATATTGAATATTTCAAGATGTAATATACCATAAGTCAATGTGAATACGATGAATATAAACATCTATTATATTCTACATCTATTATATGATAATACAATGTGATTATACCAAATACAAATAACATTGAGCTTAAATATTTAATTTTAGTGATTACCCATGTAGATGTAATTTATTTGTCATTCATTTACCGTCTTTTAACTCTGTGGCTTAGTGACGAAGAAACATGAACTTTGGTGATGGAGAAGAAACATATTAAATATATTTACATCTAACATACCCTAATTCATGTGAAAAAGGTGAATATCAAAAAAATTCTACCATGATTATTTTTTTTTTATAATTATTACCTATTTTTTATAAAAAATATGTCATGGATTATAGTCTTTTAACTTTGTTATTTAGTGGTGAAAAACCTAAAATTTTGTGATGTAGTAGAAAAATAAAATAGAATTAATTTTTTACATCTACTATAGTTTATTATTTATTTAGCTTAGTGATTAAAAAATCTAAAACTTTGGGATGATGAAGAAAAATATTGAATATTTCTAGACGTAATATACCATAAGTCAATTTGAATACGATGAAAATAAACATCTATTATATCCTACAACTATTATATCATAATACAATGTGATTATACCGAAGACAAATAACATTGAACTGAAATATTTAATTTTAGTGATTACCCATGTAGATGTAATTTATTTGCCATTCATTTACAGTCTTTTAAATCTGTGGCTTAGTGACGAAAAAACATGAAATTTGGTGATGGAGAAGAAACATATTGAATATATTTACATCTAACTTACCATAATTCAATGTGAAAATGGTAGATATTAATAAATTTTAGCTTGAATATTTTTTTAATTGTTACCTATTTTTAATAAAAAATATGTCATGGATTATAGTCTTTTAACTTTGTTATTACTGGTGAAAAACCTAAAATTTTGTGATGTAGTAGAAAAATAAAATATAATTAATGTTTTACATATATTATAGTCTATTATTTTTTTAGCTTAGTGATTAAATATCTAAAACATTGGGATGGTGAAGAAAAATATTGAATATTTCTAGATGTAATATACCATAAGTCAATGTGAATACGATGAATATAAATATCTATTATATCTTACATCTATTATATTATAATACAACGTGATTATAATGAATACAAATAACATTGAGCTTGAATATATAATTTTAGTGATTAACCATGTAGATGTATTTTATTTGATATTCATTTATAGTCTTTTAACTCTGTGGCTTTGTGACGAAGAAACATGAAATTTGGTGATTGAGAAGAAAAACATATTGAATATATTAATATGTAACTTATTATAATTCAATGTGAAAATGTTAAATATTAATAAATTCTAGCTTGATTATTTTTTTAATTGTTACCTATTTTTTTATAAAAAACATGACATGGATTATAGTCTTTTAAATTTATTATTTAGTGGTGAAAAACCTAAAATTTTGTGATGTAGTAGAAAAATAAAATAGAATTAATTTTCTACACCTATTATAGTCTATTATTTTTTTAGCTTAGTGATTAAAAAATCTAAAACTTTGGGATGGTGAAGAAAAATATTGAATATTTCTAGATGTAATATACCATAAGTCAATTTGAATACGATGAATATAAACATCTATTATATCCTACATCTATTATATCATAATACATTGTGATTATACCGAATACAAATAACATTGAGCATAAATATTTAATTTTAGTGATTACCCATGTAGATGTAATTTATGTGCCATTCATCTACAGTCTTTTAACTCTGTGACTTAGTGACGAAGAAACAAGAAATTTGGTGATGGAGAAGAAACATATTGAATATATTTACATCTAACTTACCATAATTCATGTGAAAATGGTAAATTTCAATAAATTCTAGCTTGATTATTTTTTTAATTGTTACCTATTTTTTATAAAAAACATGTCATGGATTATAGTCTTTTAAATTTGTTATTTAGTGGTTAATAACCTAAAATTTTGTGATGTAGTAGAAAAATAAAATATAATTAATTTTTTACATCTACTATAGTCTATTATGTTTTTAGCTTAGTGATTAAAAAATCTATAACTTTGGGACGGTGAAGAAAAATATTGAATATTTCAAGATGTAATATACCATAAGTCAATTTGAATACGATGAATATAAACATCTAATATATCCCACATCTATTTTATCATAATACAATGTGATTATACCGAATACAATTAACATTGAGCTTAAATATTTAATTTTAGTGATTACCCATGTAGATGTAATTTTTTTGATATTCATTTACAGTCTTTTAACTCTGTGGCTTAGTGACGAAGAAACATGAAATTTGGTTATGGAGAAGAAACATATTGAATATATTTAAATGTAACTTACAATAATTCAATGTGAAAATTGTAAATATCAATAAATTCTAGCTTGATTAGTTTTTTAATTATTACATATTTTTTATAAAAAATATGTCATGGATTATAGTCTTTTAACTTTGTTATTTAGTGGTGAAAAACCTAAAATTTTGTGATGTAGTAGAAAAATAAAATAGAATTATTTTTTTAAATCTACTATAGTCTATTATTTTTTTAGCTTAGTGATTAGAAAATCTAAAACTTTGGGATGGTGAAGAAAAATATTGAATATTTCTAGACGTAATATACCATAAGTCAATGTGAATACGATGAATATAAACATCTATTATATCCTACATCTATTATATCATAATACAATGTGATTATACCGAATACAAATAACATTGAGCATAAATATTTAATTTTAGTGATTACCCATGTAGATGTAATTTATTCGCCATTCATTTACAGTGTTTTAACTATGTGGCTTAGTGACGAAGAAACATGAAATTTGGTGATGGACAAGAAACATATTGAATATATATACATCTAAATTACCATAATTCAATGTGAAAATGGTAAATATCCATAAATTCTAGCTTGATTATTTTTTAATTGTTACCTATTTTTTATAAAAAACATGACATGGATTATAGTCTTTTAACTTTATTATTTAGTGGTGAAAAACCTAAAATTTTGTGATTTAGTAGAAAAATAAAATATAATCAATTTTTTACATCTACTATAGTCTATTATGTTTTTAGCTTAGTGATTAAAAAATCTAAAACTTTGGGATGGTGAAGAAAAATATTGAATGTTTCTAGATGTAATATACCATAAGTCAATGTGAATACGATGAATATAAACATATATTATATCTTACATCTATTATGTTATAATACAATGTGATTATAATGAATACAAATAACATTGAGCTTGAATATATAATTTTAACGATTACCCATGTAGATGTAATTTATTTGATATTCATTTACAGTCTTTTAACTCTGTGGCTTTGTGACGAAGAAACATGAAATTTGGTGATGGAGAAGAAACGTATTGAATATATTAACATATAACTTACCATAATTCAATGTGAAAATGGTAAATATCAATAAATTCTAGCTTGATTATTTTTTTAATTGTTACCTATTTTTTATAAAAAATATGTCATGGATTATAGTCTTTTAACTTTGTTATTTAGTGGTGAAAAACCTAAAATTTTGTGATGTATTAGAAAAATAAATCATAATTAATTTTTTACATCTACTATAGTCTATTATGTTTTTAGCTTAGTGATTAAAAAATCTATAACTTTGGGACGGTGAAGAAAAATATTGAATATTTCAAGATGTAATATACCATAAGTCAATGTGAATACGATGAATATAAACATCTATTATATTCTACATCTATTATATGATAATACAATGTGATTATACCAAATACAAATAACATTGAGCTTAAATATTTAATTTTAGTGATTACCCATGTAGATGTAATTTATTTGTCATTCATTTACCGTCTTTTAACTCTGTGGCTTAGTGACGAAGAAACATGAACTTTGGTGATGGAGAAGAAACATATTAAATATATTTACATCTAACATACCCTTATTCATGTGAAAAAGGTGAATATCAAAAAAATTCTACCATGATTATTTTTTTATAATTATTACCTATTTTTTATAAAAAATATGTCATGGATTATAGTCTTTTAACTTTGTTATTTAGTGGTGAAAAACCTAAAGTTTTGTGATGTAGTAGAAAAATAAAATAGAATTA